>VZRR01005860.1:760882-978825 GCA_013398015.1 Oreocharis arfaki | reverse complement strand
GGTGCTCCAGGCACCAGAGCTGAGGTTCCCCTGCAGTCTGTGATGAAGACGATGGTGAGGGAGCTGTACCCCTCCAGCCTGTGGAGGTCCATGGTAGAGCAGGTATCCACCCTGCAGAGCTGGTGGATGCCTGAAGGAGGCTGTGACCCCATGGGAAGCCCATGGGAGCAGGATCCTGACAGGACCTGTGGCTCTGCGGAGAGAGGTTCTCACACTGGGGCAGGTTTGCTGGCAGGACTTGTGACCCTGTGGTGGACCAATGTTGGAGCCGTCTGTTCCTGAAGGACTGCACCCCATGAAAGGGAACAGTTTGTGAATAACTATAGCCGGTGGGAAGGACCCTGCACTGGAGCAAAGGAAGAGTGTGAGAACTCCTTCCCCTGAGAAGGAAACAGAGGCAGAAAAAACATGGGATGAACTGACTGCAACCCCCCCTTTCCTGTCCCCCTGCAGCACTGAGGGAAGGAGGTGGAGAATCAGGAATAAAGTTCAGCCAGGAAGGAGAGAGGGGTTGGGGAAAGGTGTTTTTAAGATTGAGTTTACTTCTCTTTATTCTACTATGATTTGATTGGAAAAAAATTCAAGAGATTTCCCAAAAATGAATCTGTTTTGCCCGTGATTGCAATGGCTGAATGGTCTCTACATGCCCTTATCTTAAAGTATGGGCCTTTTGTAATAAATTCTCTCCTCTATTCAAGTCAGGAGGGGAGTGATAGAGAGGCTTTGGTGGGCACTTGGCATCCAGCTACAGTCATCCCACCACAATCTGATCTTTAGTGTGAACCTTGCCCTGAGCTGTTTACTGGTATAAACAGAGCAGGAGGGCCATGGCTTCTTTGGAGAACCAGTAGCCAGTAAGAGGGTTTTATAGGGTGTCCTGTTTGTCCTCTGAATTAGAAGGTGACTGGCACTTCTTTCTATGTCACTTTTACCTGGAAATAAAAATAAATCATTTCTGTAGGGGAGCTTAATTTGGAGCTTTTGTGGTTGTACCTGAAAAACACCTAGAAATTCCTGAGACTGAGGGGATGCATTTTGCTTTCAGGATAGTAAGGTACCTATTGTAACCCTGATTTTAGAAATTAACAGGAAATAGTGGACAACAACACAACTGATATATTATTCCCCTTTAAATTAAAAAGTGAATGAGAAGTTACTAAATTTTTTAATGCAATCAACTTCACTTTTGGTCCAAAGTATAAACTGAGTATTAGAAAATTTAACAATATTATAAAAATCTGTTCTTTGGAAAAGAATAGCATGGATGCATTATAGGAATCTGAAAAGAAAACCTTTGGGAGATGAGCTAATGGTAGCAATTATACAAGACGTAGCAGGATAAAAGTTCAGCAGCATAAATATTGATGGCAATTAGCTAAGAATTAAATGCACATTTAAAAAGGTAAGTGCTCTATGAGAACTGAATGCTTCAGCAGAAATCTTGTTTGGAAAATGCAGTGGGAGATTATTTCACAACATTGTGCTGTATCATAAACATACCACTACTAGAGGGTTTTGATTAAGTGGAAAAGATGAGATTTGTTTCTCTGAAACTTAAAAGCCTCACAGAAGCATACGAAATGAGAAGCACCTTAGAATTAGACAGCAGCAAAGGAGACTTGGTTTTATTCCTATAAAAAAGTTACAGTAACTCACCCCAAAACTTACTGTGTCCTCAGCTGTGTCTTGTCTCAATAATACACATAGATATAGATGGTAGTTGATAGAGGTGAGATAGAGATAGAGATGGAGATAGAGATAGAGATAGAGATAGAGATGATAGAGATAGAGATAGAGATAGAGAGATAGAGAGATAGAGATAAAGATAGAGATAGAGGTTGATATAGATAGAGATAAAGGTAGAGATGGATAGATAAAGATATCTCCTGCCTAGATATTTGCATGTTAGTTTATATAAGGATTGATATGAGATATATTTCAGCTAATTAAGTTGCTTCACATGCATATGTGCACACCAATGCCACAGTTTCACAGTCAGTTTGGGTAGGCATAAACAGGCTCTTCTGCTGAACCAGCCATTTCACCCTCTCCTCTCCCTGGTTTCACTACTCTATCGCTATAGCACTGCCTCTTCCATTTTGGCACGATTTGCTGTAATTTCAGTCTTTTCCTCTGTGTTGATTCTCTGATTCAGACCAGAATTGTGCTAGCACAGATGAAGGGCAATGTCAAGGTGAGGATGAGAAGACATGAGTGGGGTGTCGGTGCTAAGTTCCAGCAGCGATGCCAGCATATTTTGTTTTGGACCATTTGAGGAACCATGCCATCACTAAGGAGAATTAAGGTGAGACAAAGACTGATCTATCAAATTCAGGAGACAACAGCTGGTCTAACAAAGCAACAGATGGTTTTCTAAGAAAGAGCAGCAATACTTATTTTATTAACCAACTCCTGAAATAGAAAGGCATTCTGGGCAGAAAGATGGTAGGAAGATTTATGGGCTGTGGCTGTTCTCAGTGAATCATCAACAGCTCCTCTGCATCTTCTGGAAAAGGAAAAAAGGTTTCAGTAGCTCTGGAAGGGGGAATGTCTTTGTAAACCTGGGTGCTTTTTTATCCTTTAGAACCATGGGAGGTAGACAGATATTGATTCACCGGTGGCAAGAAGAGTTGACAAGGCTCATGGTGCAGAGAGCCCTTGGAAATTCATATACTCAAGAAACCAAGAAGAAATTTTGGATGGAGTAAGAGAATTGTCCAGGTATTGCTCAAGCTGGTGCTTTCTTCATAGCACCAGCCAGTAGAAAAAGCACAGCTAATATAACGAAAACCAAAATCAATTCCTATTTGGTGGCCCCCACGAAGAGGGGTATCTAGAGCCTAGCCCTCAGACATAAGAGATATGAAAACAGGGTCCTAAATCCTGAGCTGCCACTAAAAATCAGACCACAGCCAAAATTCTTTGTATGGTTGTGGAAGTTGCCTTCACAGAGAAAAAGATCATTCAAGAACCTGATGGATCAGGGACGCAGGGATTCATGGCTGACAATACAGCAAAAGTAGATAAGATAATAACTACTACTTACTATAATATATGCAATGTATAATAAATATAAATGAATAGATAAATGGATAGACATTGGGTTATAAATAATGGGCTGCAAAATTTCTGAATTTTGCCATTCATACTTTGGAGGAAAACTTTCTTCTAGTTGGTACTTCTAGAACGCCCCTACTGTTTTCTCAGGCCCCTGCCTTGAAACATCTTAAATGATCCTACTAAAATAAGTGGGACAGTTTCATGTGGAAAAAAATTATTTACATATGTGTCTGAAGGACTGAAGTTTGAGCCACCAAATTACTTGATTTGTGGATGCTCTCAGGCAGCTAGAACTCTTAATGGACAATATTATGGATGAACCCACTGAGGATAAAAATAACACCCACAGCTTTCAAGAGCTGTGTTAGAAATGTGAGCCACCAAATAAATTACCATCTACAGATTTACATAAATGGAAATATGAAAGTATCATTCTTCAGACATTCTGAATGCCACTAGAGCAAGAAATGATTTACTTGAAGCCTAAAATGGGCTGTTGCTGGATTCAGAAAAACACTTTGTCCTAGCAGATCAATACTATATAAAGTTCCAGAATCCCAGCACTGGAAAGTTTACCAAAAAATTCCTGAAAGTTTACCAAAATTATTTGGAATGAATAGCAGTGATATTCAAATACGGCTTCAAGTATTTGTCTGCTAATAAACGCAGTAAAATTGCTGTATCCTATGATGAAGGGGAAATGCAAAATCAAATAAAATTTCTCAAAAGACAACAGCAAGCTATCCAAGTTAGCTAACAACAGAAGAGAGAGTTCACTTACTTAACTTGGACCTAGATTCTCACTGAGATTGGGCAATTTTTTTTGATTTTAAAAATATGCGGGTTTGAGAATGGTATTCAATAAACTTGGATACTGTATTATGTCCTTTCATGAGAGTCTAAGGGATAAATAAAGATCTCAGCTAAAATTACCATCAATTTCACTGAGTAAAGATATTCTCTTCTAGTAAATACCCAAATGTTTCTTTTTCCAACAGCAGATCTGTGGGGGATAAGGACTAAAAGTGCAATGAACTGCTCATTATAATTGCTTGATGTCACATGAGTCTTCCAGATAGGAACAGGATGTAGGAAAATTTTTTCGGCTTCTCCAGTGTCTTTAGCCCTGTTTCCTACTAGTCTCAACACCGTAACCAACAGGACTGTAGAGTTAAGCAAGAGAGTTGAGCCTGTCTGTTTCAGACAGTAAAAGCAGTGAGATACATGTATATATATATAATGTATGTGGATGGTAAACTATTATCAAACTTAGCAGTCTAAACAGTTGCGTGTTAAAAATGAAGCAGAAAGGAAAAAAACAGCATGATTAACGAACAAATCGAAGTAATCATTCAAGCCATGAAGACACTGAAACCCAGTCTTGGTGAAGTAGAGAGGAAATAAAATTATGTTAGATAAAACATAAATTAAGTGGCTTCAAAGGCAATCTGAAGTGCAAATGTTGAGAGCTTACAGAGAGACCAGGAAAATAGTCTCACTGATATAAAGGGAAAGACCTAATCAGAAAAAAACCAACTTTATATTCATCTTTTTTTTTTTCATCTGATTCAAATCAATGTCATGGAAGCAAGGTTATGTGTAGAAATTTAAAATAGATCCCAGGTTTCTGGGATTTCCTTCCATATCATGTTGCTACTTCCTGCAGCTGTAGATGATGGGTGGCTCTTAGTCACACCCACTCTGCCATATAAGAAAGTCAGGTTACTTAGAGAAACACCTAGCTTCTCAGGTGCCAGATGTTGTTAAGGAGCTCAAAACCTTAGTTCTTAATATCTCAGAGAAGGGCTGAAAATATTCCTGGCTCCTCCACAGCACACTAAGCTATCCACCAAGGGATGTCAGACTGCCAGCTCAGTGACCTGCAGATGGGCCAAAGACTTTGACCTCAGCAAACAGACAACCTGGAAGTAGTTCTGCTTAGATTAGCAAGGAGCCCAGCACAGCCGGCAGACCACTTGCTGCTGAGGACTGGCAACTACATTATATATGTTTCAGGAGGGGTTTCAGAGCAGAATAGCTCTGTTCTTCTCTGTCTTGGAAACAAAATGCCTATTATGACTTAGAGGGTATTAAATACTAGATACCAAGACCATATTTGCTAGTTTAGTTTCATCTGAAAGAAAACTGGTTTTTTTGTGCTTTTGTTGCCACTTCGTGAAGCAAGCCAAAAAAACCCCAGAAAATGGAAGTTATTGGGAGGTTTATGTAAAAAATGCCCCCTTGATCTCAAGTAAAATGCTCGTGCAGAGGCTCACTCTGTGATGATTAACTTGAAGAGAAGTGTCTGGTCAGATTCGGATTGCTTTTGTGGGCAGCAAAGAAAATGGATTTTTGGCATGTTGAAAACACGGAGGGAAAGATCTGAGCTTGTGGAGTTCTCTCTGCATTTTTTCTTGATCAACTTTTAATTAAAGAATCAATTTTAAACTAGATTGCCAGGGAGTAAGAAGACCAGTCTTTCCTCCTCAATACTACAGAAAAAGCAGATGAGTTCTTTTCATCCCTCTTTACCAGACTTGGCAGATATACACCCGTCCTAAAGCTATTCTTGGCTAGTAATGAAGATGAGGCACTCTCAAAAATCTAGATGAAAAAACGATTAAGAAATTGGTGCCAGAACAAAGTGAGAATTTAAATCACAATAACTAGTCAGAACTGAACAGTAGGATTGGAATGAATGAAAATACCAAATTGCTAACAAAACAGAAAACAACCCTCAGTCTTTATTGGAAACCTATCTTTACAAGAGGTGATGTTGTGACCTGCTAACCATTGATGTTCACAAGGTAAATTAATTTTTAAAAGATGTACAAATTCTTAGTAGATGAAGGTGATAAATAATGTTGAACTCTCATGGATTCTTTGCTTCAGTAAGGTAATATGCTTCAGCTGACTGAAGCCCTTTGAAACCTTGAAATACAATATAATTTTTGGAGAAGAATTTTAACATACCACATTGGTTTTGTGCTTTTTAAGAAACAAAAACCTTTTAGTCTTTTCTCAGGCTGTGAAGCTTACAGGTTGTAGAGTGCAGTGCTGCTTTGGATTACAAATACAGCTGTACCATTTGTCACAGACTGATTCAGACTGCACTGGAACACAGCAAAGCAGAACACCTGCAATACAACAGTGATATCATCATATGGGGCAACACCACAGAATAAGTTTTTAGAAGAAAGAAAAACTGAAAAAAATGTAGTCAGAATCTTCAACAACCATTTTGCTATAAAAGAAAGGAGAAGGGACTTGCACAGGAAGTCACATTTTTAGGAATAAAATGGTAATATGGATGTCATCAGATCTCAATGGATGCAATCAACAAAATAACAGCTGTCTCTACCAATTGGCAAAATAAAACATAAGCTTTCCTAGGTATTGTGGGGTTTCAGAAAATGGACTTTTCAAACTACAGACTGACTCTAAGCCCTCTCTGCCACGTGACCTGGAAGAAGAACAATTTAAAATGGGGTTTTAAATAATGGCAGGCTTTTAAAAAAATTAGCCAGGAAATATTTCATGCAGTGACTATTCTGCCAGTCCAGGCAGTAAAAAGCATTAAAAATGTGCTCCACATGTCAGTCAGGGAGAGCGGCCCTACCTGGAATCTCTGGCAGAAGGCACCAGGGAAGACTTCATGTTAGACTTTAGAGTATTGGAGCTGGGGATACAAAAGATCTGAGGCCAATTATACTACAAGTGAAAGAGGGAAATGGGCAATGCATGAAAGGGTTTGAGAAGGGGTTTGAGCTGCTTCAGAATTTACTGGTCCTGAAGCACAGCTTCTCCTGACAGTGGAGTGCTTGCTGTTCAAAGCGATGGCTTCTTCTACACATTCTGCAACTTGTGAGCTACTGATCACACAGTAGGCTCCAATAGGAAAACCTAGTCACCCAGGAATTTTGGAAATGATCATGGTCTGGTCAAACGGCAAAGATTTTGGGGTATCACCAGAGGAGGAGACGATGCGTTTTAAAGAGACTCTACTGTATAATGAACTGTGTATTGCTGATCAGGTAGAGAACCTGGTTGTAAAAGTATATTTTACGAGAGTTGGGGCACTGAAGAACATCACCAGCAGGTGGATTAAGCTTCTAGTATTGAAGTGGCTCAGATGGGTCTGGGCTGGCAACATAAGGATCAATTGGAAGGCCCCATGACACCTCAGGCCATCAAGGAAGAGATGCAATATGAATGGGCTCATGATCAAGGTGTGGATTCAGTCATGGGCATGGATTCACAGGTGAATCGTGTCCACAAATGTGAAACGTGCACTGCAATCAAGCAGTCCAAGCAGTTAAAGCCTTTGATATGGAGGAGGGTGGCTGAGATATAAATGGTGAGGCCTGGCAGATTGATTATATCACACTCCCACAAACCTGCCTAGGCAAGCGCCATATGCTTAGAACGGAGGAAGAAAACACCAGATGGCTGGAAACATATCCCACACCCCATGCCACTGCCTGGAATACAATCCTGGGCTTTGGAAAGGAACTCTTATGGCAACACGAGTCATGCAACAGGATTCATTTCTGAAACAACCTCACAGACACCCAGGCCAAAGAGCATGGCACTGAGTGGGTATATCAAAGATCTTATCATGCACCACCCCTTGGGAAAAACAAGCGTTACAATGGTCTGTTAAAGACTAAACTGACAACAATGTGTGCTTGTATTGGGATGATCAAACATTAGCATACACAAGGGACAAAAGCTGCCTGGTTAGCGGCCCCACCCAACCAGAAACGTATAACTGCTCATTATACAACAATTAAACACACCTGACCACCCTTCCTGCCTCAAAAAACTACTGCGACGTGGAATTCAAAGCCATTTTATAAATCAAAAACAGTGGATATTTTCAAGAAATACCCCGTAGATTTAGAGAATGACATCTGTGTGGGTATATGAAAGACGGGAAAAGGATATCTTGAAAAATGTGAGACCTGGGCATGATATAAATAGTATAGAATAGGGAGTGGGTATTGCCCTGTTTTTGGCAGGGAGGGAATTAATTTTCTTCCCACTGGCTGTTATAATGCTGTGTTTTGGATTTAAAATATGAATATTGTTGATAACACACTAGTGCTCTAATTGCTATGAAGCAATGTTTGCATTAAGTCAAAGACTTTTCAGCTTTTAACACCATCCAATCAGCAAGCAGCCTCAAAGGCACAAGTTGGGAAGAGAGGAAGGCAGGACAGATGACCCCAACTGGCCAAAGGGTTGTTTCATACCGTGTGGTGTCAAGCTCAGCATATAAGCGATGGGAAAAGCTGGTCATGGACCACTGCTTGAGAACTATCTGGGCATTGGTGGGCAAGAGGTGAGAAATTGCATTGTGCAACAATGTTTTCTATAATCTAGCTATTATTATAATTTTTTTTTTTTATTATTTTTCCTTCTCTTTCTGTCGTTGAACCATCTTCATCCCAAACTAAAAATTTCTCCCCAATCCCACCGAGGGAGAGGATGGAACAAGCAACTGGCTGGTATTTAGCTACCTTCTGGGTTAAGTTACAGCACCACTGAGCATAAACAGTTAAAATGCACGATAGGAAAGAGCAGAAAGTACACATAGCATGAGCAACTTCTCTGTGGTATTTCTTAATTTCTCGTTTTGAACATTCTTAGTTTTGTGCTTGTGTGATTTTTGTAAGCACATCATTGCTGCTAAAGTAGCTGTCATGAAATACAGCTGAGACATAGTACATTAGGGCTCAGGAAAGAAAAAGAAATGTCATCCAAACAATAGGAATCACAAGTGCCTTGCCAAGGATTAAAAAACATGCTTGTGATACCATTCTTCATGCTTCACAACACAAATCCTAACAGTGATTGTCTGGGGTTAGGAAGATATGTCCCTTTCATTACAGTGATCTCATATCCAATTCTGAATTCTTCAGCATCACAACAACACCATGTCCAGCCATTAGTCTGATTCAGCATGTCAGCTTCTGTGTTTCCTGCCTTTGTGTCGTTTATCCAAGGCAGAAACTCTGCTTTATTACCTAGTGATAAGAAAACTCTTAACTTTAATAGCTGTGCCTTAAAGGAAACAAGCCATGAAAGAGCATGGCAACTCTTGATTGGTAACATATGCAATTTCCCTTCCAGGCCTCTAAACAGAGGATTGGGCAGGTGTGTACAGTTGTTATGATAAGAGAAACACGTACTGCATATTAGGATATTACACAGGTATGAGATATGAAAACTCCCATAGAACTGGAGCATTATTACAGAATTTACTGAAAGAAATAATCTGTACAATTATAAAAGTTGTATTTAGGAGATAACAAGGTAAAAGAAGAAATCCAGATGTCGCTATATAAAAGACAAGCAAATAAACAAATGGACATCTAAGTTTATTGAATCAACTCTAGAGAGAGATCAATAAAGATTTGCCAGAGACAACCTCCAGAGAAGCAAGGTCAGTTATTACAAGAAACTAGATCTTTCACTCGAATAACTGAAATATTTTGCACTGTATTTTAAGCATGGGTAGATAATGAAGACTTTATCTTGCAACACGAAAAGTGTTATAAAAATAGAACCATTTTAATCTAAAATGTCACTGATGACTTGAAAATACATTTGACTCTGTAGTTAAGTTATTGTTCAAACTAGTATTCTTATTATGTTCAAAATCTTCAGAAACAGTAGTTGAAATGACAGTGCTCTCTCTGACATGGAAATGTTTTAGCATTTTTAACAGCCATATAATCTTCTACAAGATACACTAGTCCAGTTTCACGGGCACAGTGGGCGGATATTCCTATCTGCTCCCTGTTCCGCTGTTCTGCATGGGCACAAAAAGGCAGATGAATCAACCTTTACAGTACTTAGCTCAAAGTATGTCTCTTCCTACACATTTTAGATATCCAAACGTGTTCTAGATTCCCCTCTGGTGCCTGTCATCTAAAAGATATAGTACTAAGTTTTAGATGCAAATTTCAAACTTCAGGTAAACTCTGAGATCCTCGCCCCTTGAGTTTCCCAGATTGGAAAAGGTTTGGAGTCTCTCTTTCTTTTCCCTGGTACTAGGTCACGTCTATCTACCCAAGATCCAAAACTGGTAAATTTTCTGGATACAGATAGTCCCTTATGACCATCCATTCAAGAGCTGAGTACAGGTCAGCCACCTTTGTGTGTGTGTTTTCTTAAAAGGCAGCTGGTAATCCCAATCACACTCTAGTTACGTGGCAGATCTACTTCATGTAAGACCTTGTTGAATTTTGCTGTTCGAACCCCAAGAAACTTAACCCATTTGTCGAGCCACAAAAGGAGGAAAAAGTCTTCGTTATGTAACACAGGTTTTGTTATTATATAAAGATTTTGGCTTTCCCCCAGGGAAGGATTCAAGGGACATGAATTGCACATTTTTTACTCATGTGCTAGTGGATATTGAATTACTAACATAAATTTTCAAATAGTACATACCTCTCTGTAGGAGACATCAGCAAATACATACCAAAACAGTAGTTCTGTGCAGCTACATAAAAACACATTTTAATATAAGAGTGAATTTTGCCTTCTTGAGATAACACTCTTCTCTGCAGAAAACATTAATAAAATTATGCAGTTTTCTTTTATAAGAACATGTAAGAGGTTAATTTTTCGTACTAATTAGCACCTACAGTCTAGAAATCAGGGCACTTCCTGTTGGAAATGTAAAATCACTAGCAAATCAAAAAAAATTATCTGCCTTCCCAGCATGAAGTGAGTTGCAAAAAATGAAACTGTTGCTGTCATAGTTACCGTTACAGGATGGTGGCTGTGTAAAATATTAAAAAAGAGTTTGATCATACTTTTGATTTTCAATTTATCTTAGGCCTCTTAACCTTCTGTAACACATTGTGCTTGAGGATTAAAACCATTAGTCTAATAACTATAATTAGTCATAATTATCCTAATAGAGGATATTAGTTAATGAAATCTCATTTTAGAGTTCTTAATAGATTTAATTAATACAATATTTATGTCATCTTGAAAAACAGAGGCATTTTGCAATGCATCTAATTCTTTATGACTTACCAAGAAGTATTAATTTCATGGAAGTTGCCAAAATACAATCAAAGGTGAACTCTCAATGTGCCATGGATTTACCTGGCACCAATCACAGTAATATCAAGATCTTTACACCTCTTCCCCTTACTTTTTCTGAAAAGTATTTCTAAACATCCTTGGTTGGTACTTTTCTAATGGTTTGTCTTTCTTCCAAACTTCTTGGTTTTATTACTGCCCTACCAAGAAATTCAAATATTATTTAGTCACTAATGTACTTTCCTCACCTATGGCCCTTCTTTCCGTTTCTGGGAGATGGCCAATAAAGCCAAACAAGTTGAAAAATTTCCAAAAACAGCAATAGACCACACAGAAAGGATCCCTATATCACTATTGCTTCTCAACAGCTCTGGACTCAGGGAATTCATGCTTACATTTATGGAATACACACTTGAAACAAACCAGCACATGTTGAATTTTGCTGTCATAGCTCAGGGCCTCAAGCGCTGTAAAGAAAGCTGCTTTAGATTTACAGAAATATCCTTACCTGTGAGCAGAGGCAGCTCTAATTTTGGGGAAAGTGAGGGAGGCCCATTCTCAACTACAATCATCAGTAAAATCCCATATCCCATCTATGCTAACCGTGATGATGCCCAATCATAGTAGCACCAAGCCTGTCACCACAGCATGTTGGAAGGGTACCTTACCTGTGTATCTGCCCCCAGGCGTGTATCACCAGAAGCTAAAAGGCCTTAGAGTCCTATGTTTTGGTATATTCAGTTGAAAGAAGACAAAAGTTTAAAAACCATGCTAGATTCTCCAGGAAAATGAAACATTTCTGTGAAAAAGAAGAATTTTTAATTGTTTTGAGTAACAGATTGAAGACTCTTGTGAGGTTTGCTTTTTCGCTGAGAAAAATTGATAGGAGTCTTTCACCCTTTCAGCCTTGCTGCCAAAGAGCCACGGATGCTTAGTCTGCCTGTCCCTGCTGAAAGCAGCAAATGGTCCAGGAACTTGGACCATTCATGTAAAAATTGAAACTGATAACGGCCTTCTCGGTAAGCAACCAGAGACTCATCATTTTTACTCTTTCCCCCATAAAAAATGCTTCCTTGGGGAAAAAAAAAAAGAGCTATTTCCTGCCAGAAATTGATTTTAACACAAAATTATCAACTACCTCTAAGCTTATAATGCTTGTGCATGAACTCTGTACTAAGTAAATTTCATCTCCAAGTTAAATGTTAACATACTATCTAGCACAGAATTTCTAAAGCCGTATAAGTATGTTAGAAGGCAAATTTTGTTTTCAGCAACGACTTAAACATTTATGATTTAAACACTATGGAAATTTTAAGTCTAGGGTTTTCAAATATTTCTCACTAGAGATAAAATGTAAAAGTGGAAGTTAAAGGCAAGCACTTAACTGAGAGTTGAGGCTTTCAAACTTTCTACAAAGACTGTTATATAAAAAGTGCCATTTTGAGAGCCTAAATTTTCCATGGAAAATGGACTAACATGGATTAAAAATTTTGATAACTTTTGCTTTGCTTATGATTTTTTTATATCCTGAGAAAATTGTTAAGAGGGAATCTAGTGAGCTCTTTGTTTCCGCTTCTCCCCAGCCACACATTCCCTCCTATTCCCTTCTGCCAGCCTTTGAGGTCCAATGGTTGCATCATTTAGTCAAGTAGGGAGCCGGTGTACTGGGACCTGATCATTTATTGCCTTTTTTTTTTTGTTTGATTAGTTTTAAGCAGTGTCAGCTCATTAAGGACATGAGAATAGAACCATGACAGGATGAGAAGTGGTATCTGCACTATTTTACGCACTGGAAATAAGATGGGTAAGCGAAAGAATTGTAAAGCTACTGAAACTCAGAACAAAATTTCACAACTGGCTTCTTTTTCTAGACTGTTCCTCTGCAAAGTTTCCTATTCTAAAAATTGAAAGATTTGGACTGTCCAAAGAAGCAGGTTTATTGTGATGTAAATCATGCTTATAACACTTTCTCTTCCACGTCTGTGATTTTGTTACCTTGTATGCCTGAAAGCCACTGTGGGAGAAAAAATCAGGAGTAATGTCCTGAGTAATATAAGGAGTAATATAAGCCGCCTTTGCCTTATCTTTCCTAGGCAGCGCATGTCTAAAATCAAAGGTGATGTGTAATTTAATATAAATTGTAGAAAGGCAGCCCATGCTGCCAACATTAACATACTGAAGACCCATAATTTGAATTTTTTTATGTCTTTCAAAATGTTCCCCTGATGAAGGTTAAGCATGAATGTGTTATACATCTCATTCTTATGAAAAATTAAAAATTCCAATGGGTTTTCAGCTGAAAGAGTTCTCTGCTATACAGTTTTAATTCTTTTCAAATTACTGAACAAGTAAACATACTTTCATAGAATTCACTAAGGCCTCCTTGAGCTTTCTTCACCTATCACAAATCTAACAACAACATGCACAAAGGAGCTATGCTAGTTAACATCCAGAGATTCAGGAAAAAATGAAGATTGTCTTGAAAGCTTATTTCTTGAGGTTTCTTACTTACATCAAGCCTACTGTTTAAATTTACCCCATAGGGAAAGCAATCTCCAAGCTAATGTATGTGCAAAGCATTCTAACTCAATTTTTGAGGATTTCAGAGGGACTTCAGAAGCATTTAGCTTTGGGCTATCCCTCCATTGGGAAGAGAACCTTGCCCAAAGAAAAGCTTTACAGTAATTATCATCATCCTCAAATTTTACAAACAATACACATGATAATGAAGAATGCTTTAAAATATCACCCTAATCATTATTAATTCCTTTGGTATTTATGGTAATAATGGTAATTGTGATGAACTCATTTTGCATTGATGTGAGTGCTTCTGGAACTCCGCAATAATTTATAACACTATACTGAAGTGTTTTTCAAGAACGATATTACACAATTCATTTTCCAAATGTTTGCAAACTCTTTAAAATCAAAGACCTCCTGAAGAAAGCACTTTTTTTTCAACCGAAGAAATTGTTTTTGTTTTGTTAAGCCCATAGTTTCTGCTGAGACTTAACAGTGATGAAAACTGACAAGGTTGAAGGGAATAAGGTGAGGCTCATGTCACATGGAATACATACAGGCAGAGAAGAAAAATCTTGTACTTTTCAAAGTCATTTGCTTAAATCATTTTTGCTTTCATTTTATACCTAGTGACAACTGCCAGATTTATGCCACTGGAAATTAAAAATTATAAGTTTATTCAGTATATAAAGAACGCCGGCTTCTGCTAATGTTTGGCTATATCTGATTGAAATGTTGATTTATAATGAGACTTGGATGATTCAGTTTGCATATCTCTTCCAGTGTACCATCATCACTGCAGTATCTCTACTAATGATTGGAGTGTCACAGATGTCTTAGTCCACTATGTTCGCAGTATGTGAATTTTTCTTAAATTAATAATTTAAACTGTAATCCTTCAAACTCTTGAAGTTAGCTACCTATGGGGTTTATTTTTCCACTTGAACTGCCTATTGCACTTAGGCCTGAGCATTTTCCACACAAGTGAAAGGCCAAATCTAAAGTAGATATGTGGTTTGTTCTGCATTTTTCAAAGCTTCTTTCAAAATCTTAGCAGGTGTTGAGATTTACTTTTCACACACCATAAGCACAGGACTATTGCTCCATATTATTTCCGCTGGCAGCAAGGCTGACATAAGTGGCCTCTGAATCCTGCCACTCCTTCTCCCTTCAGAACTGCATGGCGAATTCATATTATTTAAAGCTCCTCCTTTATTTTTGCAGTGTTATTGCCAGTGAGGCTGATGGGAACTCACAGGGGATGGAAATCATTGGCAAGGGGAGAAAAAGCTGCTTAAGTCAACATTGCTTCCCAGGGAAAATGGAATGACTGACCTTACGTTTCTGTATTAGTAAAATTCACTGAGGGCTTAAACTAAATGTCACTTAAGTAGTGCATAGGCTGCTGTTCACAGGTGTTTGTGCCCTGCCAAGGAAAAACTGGTAAGAATTAATTCAGATTCAAGAACAATGTCACTACTTTCACCAACTTTTCATTTTCACATTTTGTAAACACTGGAGTTTGTGAACTTTTTTATGCTAAAATACACATGAAAATCAATGAGCAAAATCAAATGAGCCTTGTTAAGTTCAAACTCCCTGTTATTCTAGACAGGACACAGCTGGAAATCCTCTGAGCTTTGCTGGCTATTCCTCTGGAATAAAAAATGTGTAACCCCTTCACTCTCATGGATATTGCTGTGTGCCTCTGATTCCTGGATACTAGCTTCTCTCCTCTGAGCAACGGGCAAACAGGCAGATCCCAGTGCAGCCTAGATACTGCAGCATCCAGGGCTGCAAAAGGCACCTTTAGGCTCTCTTTTTTCCCCAAACCTTTCTTCATACACTACTTACTGCACTGGCAGCTGAGGATACCTGTCACGTTAATGAAATTGTGTAAGGAAAAGTAGACATGAGATGTAGGAGAAAAAGAGAGATGGAAGATTTCCTGTGGAAAGATAGATTCCTTCATATCTTTGATGTGTTCAGTGGTACTAGAATGTTTCCCTGTAACAGGAACCTTTGCTTTGACCCATAAGTATATACTTCAAAAAAAGACAAAAGCAAAAAACAAGAAAAAAATCTTTAACCTGAGTTAGAGAGCTGTCCAGAAACAGATGTACAAAAACACCCTCACAAAAGTGAAAGTGAGCAAAAGATGGTAGGCATTTCTCAAAGGACAGCTCTTCTGTATCATCCATTTTCCTACATATTTATGTGTCCATCTCTATAGCAGAAGTTGCAGGAGGAAAGAAACTTTCCACAAGGTGCTGGATAACAGTGTTTTGCAATCTCTTATGTGGTTGATCATCACATCTGCCAAAATGGCAAAAGACTACATTTTACTGAAACTGAGCACACATCCGTTTTGTTCATTTTTTTGATACCGGAAGAAATCAAAAAATTCCTGATCTCGACATCGTCAACATCTGAGAACATTTTCCAAAATGACAAATGAATTTCCCTGAATAAATGCATTCAACTAAAATGAGTTGAGAATGTACTTTTAAATAGCGTTATAAATTGTATATATGGTATGAAATTATACATATGGGTGTATAAAAACATTTTCTTTCATACAAATGCATGCAAAACCCATGGTAAAAAAAATTGCTAAGGAGAGAACAAGCCGACTGCAAAAGCAGAAAATTGTATATAAATAAAAAGAAGCTCAAAACCTCAATAAATAAAAGTAGCAGGTTTTTTAGAACTTTCTAAATTTGTGATTTTTCTACAAATATATGATCTTATTCTAAATCTCAGAAAAGGAAAATATCTGTAGGATAAATTCTAATCCAAAGAAACACTGAATATACAGTGAGGAAAGAAGTTAGCACCTAAGAATAGAAGACAAAAAATACTAATTGCTAATATTTTGGTATATTCTCTGTCTTATAGCATAGCCTTCTAAAGTAAATATGATTACAGCTGCTTGTTGCAAAAGACAGTTTCTTTCCCACAACACTAGTGAGATTTCTGTTTCCTGTATTCCTTTCACACTTCCCGATCACTGCTTTGGTTGGTGTTATCTCTGTATTAACTTTTTTCCATCAGTTTTTTTATTCTTCACGTTGTTTGATAAGCTTTACATTTCAGTATCTTTTGCATCTGTATTGCCGTTTTTTGTTTGTAAATAAAATGTATTTTACAGTACCTTGCATTTTAATTTAAAATACCATGAGAGCCTATCAAATTAAAAATTTGCTTTGAAAGTATGTTGAAATTAGCATTTGTATTTACCACTTCACTGTGCTGGTAGTAATCAGTGGAATGAAACGTTAAACCACAGAAATTCATCTTTTATGGCTGGATAATCCCATCAACAGGGAACAAGAATAGGCCGTTCTCTTCTTTAATAGGCTTTGAGATGCATCTGTCTTACAATAGACGTCAAACCACATCAGTCATATTACAAAAATATTTATATTGTCGTGATTTAGTTACTTGAAATAAGACTTATAAAGACCACAAACTTACTTATTGTTTTTTCTTAGTAAATTTACAGCCTTTTACTCAAAGGATTGCATAGGGATACAATTTAAATATAAGAAATGAAAAGAGAAATTTGTATCCATTGCTTTCAGTGGATCATATTAACACTATAACCATAAGATTAGAAGAAAAGTAGTAGAGATAATTCTGTTAAAATAAAAGTAATAAAGTAATGCAAATAGGTTAAAATTGTTTACATTTGCCTAAACCAAAGTACAGGGGGAGTGTTTAGGGCCATATAACTATAATAAAGATACTTTCTAAAATTGCATATTATCTGTCACTAAGACTGGTTTTTGTCTCCATGAGAAGCATTTTCATCCCAGAATTGCAATCTTTCAAATGTTATATAAAGTTACCATTATGCTCCAGCATCTTAAGAGCAATTGTAGCTCTGCATATTGATTACTGCTCCAGATCCCATCTGTGAAATGAGTGCGTGGTATAGTGCCATCAGTGAAGTCAGAGGTCAGAAGCGCATCTTCTCCAGTATTTTTCAATTAAAAAAATTAGAAAATGAAATTAAAATGTCAAATGACAGGGACAGAGGGTAGAAACAAGACTTTTACATGAACAGAAAAAACGGGGGAGTGAAACTTGCATGAAGAGGTATTGACTAGCCCCACTCAGCTCCTTACTGAAATCTGTTACCACACCAGACTGAGTTAGAGATGGGATGAAATTCTTCAAGATGATCTGCCCAATGTACTTTTGATTCTAGTAATGACTCACTCATAATGAATGTTTTCTCATATCCAGTTCTAAACTCTGTAGCTGTCTCGTGATCCTAGTAGTGTATGCAGGTATGAAGAATTATGAAGGAACATGGCAGAAGATTTGGCATTAAAATTCATAGCCTCCCAAACCTGGGCTTTGAGGTGGCAATTTTTATCTAGGGAGAGGGAAAAGGATTTGCTTTCTTAGAAAGGCCATACCCCACATGGTAATTTACCCGCATAGTTAGCTGGGTACCCACCCACAACTTCAGCACCTCTGCCAGCTGTTGAAGAACTGTCAGTGAGCATCCCTGCTGATCCAGGACAAGCAGGGATCACCTGAGGATTTGGCCATGTCCTGGGTGCAACAGAAAACAGGTTGGTGGCAGCACAGGGTTGAGCAGCAGTAAATCTGCTTCTGTTTGTCTGCTTTTTCCTCTTCCTCATATACTCTGTTCCCAAGCATTTTATTGCACATGCCAGCAGAGCTTGTTTTGTGATCCTCCAAATTCAGTTTGTCTGATAAATTCTTTTGCAAACCTGTTACAGCAGATGACTAGGTTAGATATGAGCCCTTTCATGCAAAGGTCTCCTTGATTACACACATCTTAAATATTTGTTATAAAATATTGGCAAATATTACATCTGATGCCAAGTTCTCTGCGACATTTCACTGCTGGTTTTCAAGAGAAATACCACTTCAGTTGAAATCAAATGGAAACCTACGTGATACCTGTAATTTACTTGAAAAATTGGAAAATCCCAACATTTTTCTCCAAAACAGACTGATCCACTTCCAGCTTTAGAAGGATGTTTTCAGATTTTTTTATTTTTTGTCTCTGAAAAGCAAGGAAAAGCACTAGGTAAAAGCCATCAGTAGCTTCCTTGGAGATTTCACTCTAGAGATTCAGTACAAAAGACTGAATACTTCTTAAATGGAATAATTCATCACTCTTTAAGGACCAGTCAACAATACAAAGTGGAGACTATGCCTGCGAGAAACTCTTTTAGAGTAAATGTCAAAGCCAAAGTAAGAAATTAGGCAATATACATTTTAGAAGAGAATCTACATAAAATTTTTAAGTATAAGTGGCCAGCCAAGAACTCAGTGTGGGAGCCATTTCTAATACTGAATTCATGATTCTAAAAGATATATTCTCTTATATATTTTGATTATGTTAAAATATAGTGGAAGAGGGATATCTTTTTTGAAAACATGAATAACTGCATATGCCATATGAGAGGCCAAGAAGTTATACCTGACATATGAGCTCGTTTAATACCACTGAGATGTATGCACAATCAGCTAAAGCACTTTTTAAAAATTGCTAGTAATTTGTTTGATGACTTGCCTGATTTCCCTAAGAAAGATTAATTTCTTTAAAGGGAAGTATCCATTTCCTTCTTCCCAGAAAATTAGATCCTTTTCAAAAAAACTAATTTAGAAGAACACGATTATTTCTCAAACAAAAATCATTATATTGTGAAACTATTTTTTCTTATGTGCTTTGTAAATTTAGTAATACTTAGGTATAAGCATATTTTATTAAGAGAAAAAAAAAGCTATATTTTCCTGCATAAAAAATCTATTTAAGATCACAGCTACTGCCTTAGTACAGAAGCAAATCAGACAGCTACTTACATGAGAAGCCATGGCTTCTACCAGTATCAACTATCTTCCTAATACAATATTTTAATATTGAAAAGTTGGGGTTTTTTGTTTGGTTGGTTTTTCTGTTTTGTTTTGGTTTGGGTTTTTTTAAGTTACAATTTCTTTATTCTAGAATCTCTTTGCTGTAGCTTACTACACTTGGCTCTTACTGTCAAGGGACCTGGCTATCCTATAAGAGAAAACTACATGCCTTTTGAGCTTTTCTATGCATCAATATTCTATTGGCTCAGAAATTAAACATGACACTGGATTTCTGTCTCTGAAACTTCTTCGCCTTCTTTGACCAATGCAGATGGTACTAGTAAATAAATTCAAGGGAAATTTATTTCTTGGAGATATCACTGCCGTATGGGTTTGAGTCATAATAAGAAATTCTAACACTTCTAATAAAAAATAAGTGGAAAACACTTGTTGTATTCAATTTAGCATTTTGGAGTGCATTGCAACTGCTGATAGTGGTTTAAATTGACTTCCAGCTAATGACATTAGAAAACTACTTAATTCTGATTACAAAATGAGAGACTTTACAGTCTAATGAATTTTTAATAAAGTTTCTGTGTATCATTGTGTGGGCCTGCTCCTTAGCGCATGAGATGGAGATAACATTCTTCATATTCCATTTGTTTTCCTATTTCACAGAAATTATAATAAATCATCTGAATATTTGCAGTTCCACCTTACCCTCCTATGCATAACCTCTCTTGAACACACAGGACAAAATTCTTTCCTTAGTTAGACTTCTACATTTGAAAAATTGATGCTTGAAAGCTTGATTTGTTCTTCACGAGAAACACGTTCATTTAAGTCACACTTATACAAAATGCCACGAAGTGCCAACCACGTAGAGTGGACTCAGATATCTCGACATTGTCTTCCTTAAAGACAGGCACGTACTTTGTTTTAGTTGACTCAATTAGTTGCATTGTCAAAAAAAAAAGAGATAAAATATTGCAAAGAATAATAAACCGTTAAGTATCTTTTATCTGTACATCTGTCATATACCATTTCTAATTCTCTGGTTAAGTTTTGAATGCACTAAATAAAGCAGGGTATCTATTTCTAGATATTGAAGGTAGCAGGGATGAGATAATGTTATATATGAAAAAAAGCAATGCATAAATCTTCATATTGTCTCCTTACTCAAGCACCCATGATGAAACCAGGCATGATATGATGTTTGGGATATTTGGGACTTTTTAGAAGAGCAGAGGAAAGAGTAATTGGTATTCGACTGAAATATTTCTCCCATGCCTTTTTCAGAAGGTAAATACCAGGACTGCAATTGCCAAGAGCGCTGGCAGTCACAAGTGTTGAAGTACAAAACTGCACCTCAATGACATTGATCTGTGGGAGATGTTTATTTATCACCTGATCCCATTGTTGTTTGTGTTATAACCACAAGAAAACTATAAGATCTGCTTATTATTTACTTACAGAGGATAAAGTCATACAAAGGGGTGGCTTTGCCCTTGCTTGATGAGTACTGGGCCCTTGCATTACTATTCCAAAACCATTTTCGGAATGAATGTACTCAATGAGCAGCAAAGAAAAGAAGTTAAAGGGGACATCATAATAGCTGGTATTTCTTCCCTGGTTTTCCTATCTTACTCTACTGAATTCTTGTCTTGTCTGTGCTTCAAGATACTGACAATATTTGTGGGATCAGTTGTATGCTCAGAGATTTCAGTTTCATGTTACAGAGTTACTTTTATGACATGCTTTTTTTGTGTGTTAATGTCTATCTAATAAAAATTTCTTATGTGTACTAGAATGATGCAAAATCTCTTTTTCTGCAGTTGAGAGAATATTAAAGGAGAACATAGTAGCTGAAGGCTGGGGTTTTCTCTATGCCTGCTGTAAAGGAGGTTAGAATAATGTAAAATTACTTCAGTAATTATTAGGAAAAGGACATTAGAGAACAGCTGAAAAGTCACAGAGGACGGCTTGGGAAGATAACAAGAAAAATACAGAAAGACTTTCCTAGTGATGGAGATGAGGATACCCCAAGTCCAAAAAAAATGAAATCAAGAATTATTCTGAATGTTTACAATAGAAAATGCAGGAGGAGATTCTTACATAACTGAAAATAACTGAGAACTCATCCTTGGAACAAGAATTAAGAGAAAGGCAGTGTTGCAGTTACAAAATTCCTATGCTAAAAAGTAAAGAATGAAGATTTAAATTTTACTGTTTATGTTCCTACTTATATTATACACTGTTCCTTTCAAACACCCCTTAAAACATAGTTTTAGAGCTGGGTCTGGAAATCTGTCAAAATGTGTCCAAAGATCAGGTATGATGCATCGATAAGTCTGGCTGCTAGGGCTGCATCTCCAGTGAGGAAGTAACAGACAGAGTGCCCATGCCTAGGAAACATGCTGGAGAAGACATGAAGCAAGTGACTTCCAAAACCTGCTGATCACAGTGTTGCAAGCAGGGCTCTAAGCCATGGAGTATCCTTGTGGCTCAGACGAAGCCAACTGACCTTGACCAGTCTTTGCATCAAATTCATAGAAACAGAATGGAGAACTTAGTGCAAAAATAAATATGGAAAAATCCCTCTCTTCTGTCTTTTCTTTTGAGTAACACTTTCATTCAATCTTTCTGGAGATACCAGGTCTTGGTATCTCCAGGTAAAATATAGTCAAGCAGTTTGAGGAATGTCTTTTATGTCTTCCCTTCCCCACAAAGGAGAAAGACAAAAATGACAACAGAAACATTTTAAATAATAATAAAAAAAAATCCAACCTTTTTGAATGGAAAATTTATTTTATTTAAGCCTGTTAGGGGGAATCAGGTACTTGCTTTTTGTTTCTAGAAGTCCTGAAAGAGACACTATGTCCTCTTACTATCCAAACTGGAGTTCAGTCAAGTATGTGATCAGTGATTAGTGTTGCTCAACTTGAATCTGAAATTGGTGAGCGTACTGCACTTCATAGCAAAACTTGTAGAAAGAGAGAATATGTTTTATTCCAGTACTAACACACTTGATGAAAAATTGGAACATTTCATTGCAGGCTAGTGGTTCAGATTTGGAATAGAAATATCAAACTTCTCCATAGAAGAAAATCTCATAAACAGACTTCCAGAACAAGAGATCTGAATTAAATGTGAACTTGCTAATCAGAACTAATGTGAAAATAAATCACTAGTAGTCTAGTAGAAATAAGCAATAAAATGATTAGATCTTGTGCAATCTAGAGAGATTTTCACTCCACTGGGAAAAAATTATAACATGTATTTCCATGGAGGTCTATTGTTTTTAACATCGAGTGAGTGATGTAATTTTGTTCACAGGCTTGTCTTTTGAATTTATTCTGTAGATATTCCTTTAGACATCCTGTATTGAGAGGTCGATTGTAAACTATTTCTTGTGAAAGATGTTCTTCCAGCTGTGATTGGGTGTCTCTATTGTTTATTGATTATGTGGTTTTATTGTGGCACATTGTGTTTGACAGAGTTCATCCATTTTGTTTCTAGAAAAGCTCTTTAATTAACTGGATATGATAGGTTATATTTTGGAATGTGTATATGTAGGAACATGGATTTTCATACTCCGGCTTCTTCTAGGTGTTTGGTGATCCTCAACAAGATTTTTTTCTGCTGATGAGCTAATAATAATGGAACTGGGAAATTATAGGTTGTAGTTGATGAAATTACTTTCCATGTAGGTTTCAGTGCACCATAGCAATAAAGTCCTTGTAGTCTTGAATTTAAGAGGAGAAATTTATGCTGCAGAAACACACAATCTACTGTATCACTCTAATTTGTTGCTATAAAGACTGGCACTAGATTGTGACAGTGAACACCAACAGAAAAAAATAATTCAAAATTTAAGAGAGATTCTTTATTTGCTGTTAAAAGCATCAGGAATTTCCTGAAAACAGAACTTTGCTGTCTGAGATGTGGTGATCCAAAGACAGCAGTTTTTGTCTTTGGCGTTTAAGACCATGATAGTATGAGTTTTCTTGATTTCTGTCAAATAATGCTGTATCTCTGGAATTTTAGTTTTCTTACTTGCATTCAGAAACTGCACGTGAATTGCAATTAGTCATATCTATTTTATAACTAAGGTTCAGATTGCTTCCTGGAGTGTCACCCATTTTTCCTTTTAATGTACTTGCAGATAAAAAAAGTTATGTGCTGCTTATGGTGACTGTGTGCACTAAATGCAGTATTTTAATGGATGCTGCTACAGTGCTAGAAATTTTTTTTAAACAAAATTTATACTTTCAGATTAAAGCTAATGGCTAGTTGTGCACTCAGCATATGGTTTTCACAAAGTGCTGACAAAACTCTCCTCCCACTAAAGGAAATAGGAGTTTTTCCGCAGACTTCAGCAGAAGCACACTAAGACAAAGAAGAGGACTACAGCAGTAACTAAGGTACTATTCTTCTTAACAGATGAGACACAGTGATATGACAAAGAAAATCCATTCTGCAGAATTACTGTACAAATTAGGCTGGTGCTTAGGGCTTATAAAAATAATGCTCTCAGCGGGTGATTTAGCACAGGTGAAGTCAAGGTGGTGATATAAGCAGGGCTGAATCCTCTCTGCATGAAAACCATGAACACAGTCCAAGTTTTTTATTCACCTGACAGCTGCTCCATGTCGTAGAACAGTGATGTCATTTTTTTCTCTTGTAACTGTAAGTAAAAATTAGAATACCAGCAAAAGCAAGTGCTATTACTACTGCAAGCATGGATGTAAGGCTTGTCAGAAAAAAGGAGAGCAAGTAAAACTGCATGTAGGCATCAAAGTCTATACCAGCATTCTGCAATAAACACCAAGACACGGTTGTATAGAAATACAGACTTACAAGAGATGCATGGCTTTTGTGTAAAAAGTCTATTTCCTGTTCTGTACCCTATGAAAAGCAGAAAATAATCTAGTAAGTTTACACCAAGAGGTCTTATCCTTTTATCTGGCTCTTCTAGAAATTTGTGGAGCCACTATATACTAAACTAAAAAAAACCCCTAAGTACTAAACAGACAAAAACTCATCCTCACCTGTGAGAACCATCTGGACAAGGACTTACTGGAGAAGTCAGTCTGTGGTCCCTGCTCACCGTGGTCAGTTGCACCCCTCGTCCTTTTTCCTAAAAGAATTAGTGCTGCTGCTTATCCTTTTTCCCTTTCTTCCTTTCCTCTTCCTTCTTCCCAAGCCAAACCTATCTTCTGTTAGCAGCTACTGTTCCTTTCTCACTTGACTTTGAGTCGCCTTTTTACTACAAGAGAGCAGAAAAAACCCCTATATATTTCTCAGGGTCTGTGTTCCCTTTATAATATAATCTACTATTAATAATACATGGAGGGCTTATTTAAAATATCAACTCATCTACTGGAAAAAGAAAACAGCAGCTTCAAACTGTTCCCCAGCTGAAACTAGGACTTTAACTACAGCAATAAACTACATGAAAATAATTCTCGCAAGTCAAAGGGCTTATTCACAAGGCAGAGGCTAATCAGGCCTCTGTACCAAAAGAGAGACACTAATTGCCTGATTTTCAGTGTCACTGGACACCTGCACCTCCTACTGAAGTGTACATTGCAGGCAGAGGACCAGGATAATAAGAATGTATAGGGTAGTTTTCTGTTAGGATGTAGAATGCAAGGAAAAATGTACAACAGCAGATAACAGTAGCAGAAATAGTTTATCCCCAGTGTACTCTGTGTTTGCCATTTTAATTCCTGTTTACAAAAATGGTTAAAATTCGTAATATTTAATGTACAATACTCATTGTTGGTACAGTGGGCTCAGCAAAACAATGTTGAAAGCAAATCTAAAAGCAATGTAATGTCAACTATAAGTCATACATAAGAAAATGACAAATAACCCAGCTCTGATTTTGAGAATGCCCAGTGATAAGCTGCATAAAAATTTCCATGGAAACACAGACAGTTGGCCTTTTAACAAATAATCCATATGTTGAAATATCAGCATGTCGTTTTTGTTAAATGGACAAATGAATGAAGATTATGTTCAGTTTGTGTACAATAAAATAGAATTGCCTTGGATTCCATGAAAAAATTGTTTGCTGCAAATAACTGATTGGAGTTTCCTTCTGTACAATAAAACTCTAATAGTTTTCCAGTCATTTCAATTAAGCAATAGTTCTGAATTTTTTTTATTTTCATGTTCTTTTGCAGTGATAGCTATAGAAATACTGGTTTAGTTTAATTAAAAAACTGGCTTGTACAACGTTTTTATTACTCATGTAGCAGAGTCTGGCTTAGTTTGTTGGATACCCTTAAACATAAATATGTTTCAAGGCAAATGAAAAGCAATACTCAGTCCAATTGCAGTAAACAGTTTTAATGTTTAAAGAAATTGTGAAACCACAATATCAAATTACACTGTATTAATCTACAGTTACCTGAATGATGCCAAAAGTAAGGTGCTGGAGAACATACAAGGAAGAAAAAATCCGATTTCCAGACATTCAGAACCTCAGCTGCTTTTCAAACGCTCTCACCTGCCTCCTAGTTCGTGACAATGTATTTGTGCTCTATCTGAATGTGCTATATTTGCTTGGACCTACATAAACGATTTTCTTTTGCTAATGCTAATTTGAAGGAAGGGAAAAACACTTAAAGCCAGTATATATTATTATGAGGCATCTTTTGAAATTCTGGAAAAGGAAGGGAAGGGAAGGCAAGGGAAGGCAAGGCAAGGCAGGGCAAGGCAAGGCAAGGCAAGGCAAGGGAAGGGAAGGGAAGGCAAGGGAAGGCAAGGGAAGAAGGCTGAAGAAAAAAGAACAGAGATAGTAAAAGCAGTTTTACATTCCAACACCATTTAAATATTGATCATAGTCCACTACATGTAGAATCATTTTACAATTTCACTCGAGAAGATATCTGAACAGATATGTTAACAGAATTTTTTTTTGTATTCCTCAAATTAAAAACCATAGAGAATTAAGAGACCCTTGCATTCTGTCAAATCCACCTGCCTGCTAACACTGAAAACTCACAAACAGGGAAAGAAAGTAAAGATATTAGCAAGAGAGAGCTACGTCTAATTCATGCATTCTATGAGTGAATTTATAACATTTTTCCAAAAGATTGCAAAATCACATACATTTCATTTACAGAAAAAAAAGAAAAAAAGCTGCCTCTTTTCCCTCACAGATAGCTGTGAATGCATGAGTTGAACATAGTCTGGCTTTGTCCCTTCTGTGCTGCAGAATTTACTGGAAATTCTCTACATTCTTTTTGCAGCTTCTCTCATCCAAGGGCATAAGATGGCTGCAGAGAAACTATCCAATCCTACATACAAAGTTACAGAATTCTTCTCAATCTGTTTATTTACTGTTGGAATTTAGATGATTTTGGGAGCAGAGACTATGAATCTGGGTAGAAATAATTTGAACAAAACACAGATGTCTGTTGAAAGACAAACATACAAAACAACCTTCTCTGTAGATCAGCAGAAGGCAACATGCTTCTGAATAAAGTACTCATGAGTAAAAAGTACACTTTTCCACATGCAGAGGATACAATTTTGAAAGAGCTGAGGTTTTTCATAGTGCACTCTACTACTGTTGCTCCTAATTCAATTTCTTTTATTCAAACTTACCACTTGAAGAGTAAAACTTCTTTGGAATGGTGCCTAATAGCATTTGTTTTCAACAAAAGCATCAGGATATATTAGGAAGCCAAGAAAAACATCTTTTAGTATTAGCATCATAAACAATGCACAAAAAGAGCTAAAGGTAATGAAGTTATCATTCATGGGTTTTGTGGGTTTTATTTTTTAAATGTCTGAAAATTTAGTTGGCTATAAAGCAGAAAAACTCATTTTGGGATGAAATAATATTATCTGTTTGACCCTAGTTACAGCCCTGAAGTGGACATATGTAACACATTCTCAGGCAAGTGAGCTGAGTAACTCAAAGGTTTGTTTAAACAAGTAGTGCTGACAGGACTGACAAGCTGTGGGACAGGACTTTTGTGTCTTTGAGAGAAACAGAGTTTGGTGTATTGAAAAAACATTCTCATTAGGGAAAAAACACAAGTTTTCAGAACATTGCTAGCCACTAAAAAGTGTTTTTTAAGTTTAAATACAGAAGAAAACCTTTATGTCTTTTTAGGAGACATGGTTTTGACTGTTTCGGGTTTTTATGGTGAAACAGAACAAATGGTGATTTCTCTATCTAGGTTCAAAACCTTCTGCTATTATTTTTCTTCAAGCTTAATTTTTAATTTAATTTTATCACACATGATTAATACACAGCAAGGACTAATTGCTTAACCTCTTTTGAAGAGAAAATATTAGAAAAGAAGCTGACTGAGGCCATCCAGAAGTGGCTTTATGAGTCAATTGTAAGAGAGACTACTCTAAGTGTTCCAAAGGGACTATTTGGGTTTTGTCTGCTAATAGTGCTGTTATTGTTCTGTGGATCCTACTCTTCAAGGGAATGTGAAAATGAAGATGAGGGCATCTTAGCCATGGTCACTTCTTCTCTTCCCCGTCTACATCTCCAGATTGTGGAGGCAGGGAAATCCACTGAACAGAAGGAGATGCAGCCTGTACAAATGGCCTTCCAATCACCTCACCACTGACAGATTTCAGCATATCTCAGGTGGAAAATGGGCAGGACTTGCACTCTACAAACAAAGCAAACTTTGCCCTTTCTCCTTACAGTCTGTGCCCTCCTACACCACCATTTTTATTCCCCGAAGAAGAAAACACTTCGGCAGACCTATTATTTTAATTGTGTGTAGCCTTCAGCAAAGCTCTGAGCAGTAAAATTTCGTGCAATTACATAAACCCCACAAAAAATTACTGTAAATTAGCATAATGCAATACCTCTAAGACCTAAATGTTACATGTATGAAAAAGGTGTTTTAAAGAAGCTCAAAGAAATATACAATATGTTCATTGCAACCGAAGCAGAAAGAGCTACTTGACCTCCTATTATCAACTTTAACTTATCAATAGAATTAGCTTGGCCAGCTTGCCTTGCTGAACAAATAACCTGAGAAATGTTTCAGCTCTAAGGTGTACTCTTTCTTGTAACCGAGACATTCTGTGTGATGCTGACACAAAGTGCATCACCGTTACCCGCCCTGGCCACTTGGACTGTCTTGGCTTATCAGGAGCAAATGTCTTTGCAAGGAAACCTCCCAAAAGGCTAGAAACAATCTAACACAAAAGAGTTGCACTACTGAAGTTGATACCTTTTTATTAGGTCTGTCAATGACTGATCGGTACAGTTGGTAAACGACTGATTTCCATTTAATATCTTTGCCTCAGTAGAAGCTTGGAAGCAATGTATTTTTTCCTCCAGAAGGTAGAAGTGTAATTTTGTTGCAGTGCTGGGTGTAGCTTAGCTGCTGCAGCTTTCCCTGGGAGCGCAGCGGGGGCTTCTTGGGACAAGGCAGGGATTCTCTGCCCTCCTGCAGTCCATCTCGGACGCCCCGCACCGCTGCTCCAGCTGCCAGCCTGCAACTTCAGTGATGGCAAAGGAGGTGAGAAGGCTCTCCTCATGGCACTGCAAAGGTCTTTATTCCATGCTGCCTCCCCAAAGCCTGGGGCCAGCACACGGGCTGGCCCCCAAAGGCAGAGGAGAGGAGCTGGTGGCAGGCTGCTCCCAGGGGCAGAGAGAGGGAGAGAAAGAGCCACATGGCTTGGAGCCTCAGTTTACCCGGGTGCCAGGGGGGCGGGGAGAGCACATGGGCAAATGGTTTCAGGGCACAGGGGTGGTACATGGGCGGAGTTGGGATACAGGAACCAATAGGGAGAACTCGAGGAGTGGCCAGGGCAAAGGGTAGGGGAAGGAGGGAGACCCCATAGAGAGGGCAGGAAGCGGTCAGTAGAAGTGGGTACAGTGCCACATAATTTCTTACTGTTTGTTTTAGCAGAAATCAGGATTTTTTTCCCAGTGGTTGAATGAAAATTTTGCAGATAATGTCTGCACTAAAACTGTAGCAGGTTTAGGAATTCAGGTCTTGCTCCAGATTTAGTTAATTATTTATTTATTTAGTTGCAGAAAAAAAGGAGAAGCAGCTTTCTATTATATATTTATGCTTATTTAATGAACAAGATGCCTGAACAGAACAACATCCAGTTTCCAATTTATCTATCTTTAGCCAGGCAGAGCTCAAAATAAATCTGCATTTGAGGTTTCCCCAAAATACTTGCGTCTTGGCACCTTAGTGTAGAAGGAAAATGGAAAATTGGAACATTATTTTCTTAGTGTTTCTTGTGAACATAGCTCCACTGTGCAAAGAGATATTGTGGGTTACAGGCAGAAGGACCAAGCTTTTAACTGAATGATCTTTTCTGATACCTGCCCTTGGGGAACTTTCAGCCATTATTTTAAAAGGTTGTCAAATGCTATGTTATGTTACATCACCACAATGTGTAGTATGTAGTAATTGTTTTATTTATTAAAAAACTTCAGCATATAGGTGCCATTGAGTCAGGCTTGACTAAAGAACAAAACAAAAAACCAACAAGACATTCCAAACAATTAAAATGCCCTTTCACTAATTTGGGTACTTGGTTCATGATGTAAGCAGACAGATTCTTGAGGATGTTTAAGGACTCCTGTACCTAAGTGTTTTGTTTGGCACTACAGTAATGGAGAACAGAAATGTTAAGAAAAAATATATTATTATCTAGTCATTACGCTCACATAAGAAGGACAATGCACCCAGATAAAGTTTAAATTTAGCTTTTGAAAATCCAGTTTGAGGAAAAAATCAAAGCATGTTGCATGTGACTTCCCAGTAAAATTATTGAGACCTTTGCCGTCAATACCAACAAAGACAAAACGTCATTGATTTTTTCCTACGATGACATCTATAGGTCTGTGTACAAGATGCTGTGAGATGTAGACCTTTTTAGGAGCAGGGTAGACTGGCTGTGAGATTGCCACTATTTTCCCATGACAAAGACCTAACTGAAATGCGCAAAAATTCCCCTAGATTTCATCAGTTATTAATGTGATATATTGTCTCTCTTCATCCACACTGCAGACAGACTCAAGATTGTTTTGTAATAGCTTCAGTCTTTAATGTAAGCTTGGATGTTAAAGTTAACTAATACATTTTTTTAACTGAAGTTGATACAAATTATTACTTTTTCCAGCACAGAATACATTACAAAAACTCTAGTCTCTAGGCAAATATTTCTTATATATCAGAAACAGAGAGTTTCCTCAAGAAATTTCCCTTAATTTTTGTAAGACAATATGTGCTGTACCCTCAACCTAACCTCTTCTTTTCAGTTTGGCTTTGTCAGAAAGAGTTATTGACATTCTTGGAGACAGGCAATATTCACAGAATGTACAGTAGTGTTTACTTTAAAAAATGAGACTGTTCAATCAAAGAAGGTAGACAGCTAGGACTTTCATCTAAGCCAAAGTCATCTCAATGGGAACTTTCCTGCCGTGCAATGCTCCATATTCTAAATTGTTACCATGCTGTGCCTGTCTTCTTATTTTTAGGTAACAGATGCAGCTCATTGCTTGGAATACAATTTACAGATTTTTATAATAGAGGTATGAATTATTAATCTGCCTTTCAGTTGTAACTTTTTGTGTATTGTAGCTTAGTAAATAACAATGAGCAAGAAATCAACAAGAACACTATGGTGTGTTTCTTAAAATCAAACAGGTACAAGAACAGAGTTAACAGAGACAGTGCCCAGACAGGGCGTAGGCTTAGTGACCACTGTAAATATATGTATTTGCTGCCTCTTAGAGAGCAAAGAATTTTGCTGGAAAAAATTTAGTCGGAAAACCTTCAATATATTTAGAAGTTTCAGCATAATTCAAGCAGTATACAGTGCAATTCTTATGTAGTGTTTTATTGGGCTGTTCATCCTGGAGAAGAGGAGACTGAGGGGAGACCTCATTGCAGTCTACAGCTTCATCGTGAGGGGAAGAGGAGGGGCAGGCACTGATCTCTCCTCTGTGGTGACCAGTGACAGGACCAAGGGAACGGCGTGAATCTGTGTCAGGGGAGGTTTAGGTTGGATATTAGGAAAAGGTTCTTCACCCAGGGGTTCGCACTGGAACAGGCTCCCAAAGGAAGTGGTCACTTCACCAGCCTGACAGAGTTCAGTGAGCTTTTGGACAGTGCTCTCAGGCACACACTATGACTCTTGAGGATGATCTTATGCAGGGCCAGGTGTTGGACTACACATTTCTTGTGTGTCCCTTCCAACTCAGCTTATTCTGTGATGCTGTGATTTTTTATAAAAAACCAAATCGTGTCCTTAAAGCCATTAGAAGAGATCTGATTGGGAAATATTTTTAACTCTATAAAGTTTGTATATATATATATACATATAAACGAATATGTCATAATGTATGACAAAAACATATAGCTGGGGTTTTTTTGGCTCCAGAGGTAATTTACATAAACAAGGAGATGGAAGAAACAAAGACTTCTCAGTGATTTTGTCTCAGCATCTTAGGTCTCACTGTTAAACAAACAGTTGAATGTATTTTTTTTCTAAAATAATTGTAGCTAATACAGCTTAAGGCTAATATTTATTTTCTGTTGCACAGCACTCACAACTCCAGAATTCACCATGGTGTTATTTTGTCATTTGAAATTCGTTTTCTATTTCCATTTAATCTACTCCATTTTCTGCAATGCGTAAGTTCAAAATGACGAAGAAAAAATTTTGTTGACCTTGCTATGAATGGAAGCAAAGTAATTGTCCCACTATTTTAGCCATTGAGCAGATAATCAGTATTTTTTTTATTTCATAGAATTCTTTTATATCCTTTCTTGGCACACAACAACATTATAATGTTGTAGTACTTTTATAGACTATGATATTAATACAGGCTGATGAGTAATGCAACTTTTGTGCGATTAAATGAGCACACCATATCTCTAAAGCATGGTTCTCTAACTTTAGTAGGCAGCATTTTCATAGAGCTCATGGTCATCATTTTAAAACATTCATCACTGGACTAAATTTTAACTCATGGCGCATTAAATAATTTTTACTCGTACTGTATGCCTAACACGGTATGGGAATCAAAATCATTAATAAATTAGGAAAATGAAAATCGGTACATTCAACTGAGTCTTATTGAAGCCAAATTTTCAATAATTATGGAAAAAAAATAAACACAAAATTTCTATACCAACAGGACAGACAAGATAATCATGGTGACAAGATATAAGGACAGAACTATATCCAACTATATATTTATAAATTAAGGCTTGCAAAATAATGCATATAAAACACTAAGTAAAGTGGCACTATAGTCCTTAAAACCTTGTCTGTCTTTTTGCCACTCTTATACTACTTGTAATATTAACAAAACAAAGCAAAAAAAAGATAACGTTGTTTTAATGACCCTGAAAATATCTTGTATTTAGAGAGATTCAGCTCAAATGTATCCCCATAGCAAATAAATACTTATTCTTAGGTTTCTGTCTTCAGGCAAGGACCTTTCAAAGCTGTTTTGCATTTTATTCATTTCACACCAAATGCATCTGGTATTCTTTTCTATTATTTGGGGTTAGAAGTGCTTGAATACTGCTGTAACTTTGGAGTTCAGACATGCACGCATGAGTTTGGTTACATAGTTTGCATACAATCCTCTCAGAGTGTGCGTGTGAATTTCAGTGCATTAGAAAGGCTCAGAGCAAGGTATGGATTTTCTGCATGATGCTTCCCTACTTTCTCTTGCAAACCTTTACTAGCAAATTTTATACCCTCGTTAAGCACTAACAGTAGCAAATTGTGGATATAGAAGGAACTAACTGACTTTAATTATCATGGCAGTAGATACATTGAAATCCTTGAAATCACTCTCTTCCATAGTTATTTTTTTGCTTGTCATCATTGGCTTGTTTGCTATATCCTTAGGATGGTCCAGATGATGGTCTTCATGGTCAACAATCCATGAAGATAGCAGCATTCTGCCCTCACTAATATCCTTTGCCAGATTGTGCCACACGCTTTGTCATAAAATGGAATTAAGTCTTGGCAGACCTGCTCATTTCAGCTCTCTGTACTCAAAGACTGCCTTCATATAAAAGTAATCCACAAACACAGCAGAATCAGAGTCACAGACAGGGTAAGGCTGGAAGGGACTGCATTGCATCATCTGGTCCAACCTCCCTGCTCAAGCAGGGCCATCCTAGAGCAGATGGCACAGGACTGTGTCCAGACGGTTCTGGAATATCTCACGTGAGGGAGACTCCATAAACTCTCAGGACAATCTGTTCCAGAGCTCTATCACTTATGCAGCAGAGAAGTTCCTCCTCCTGTTCAGGTTGAACTTCCTGCGCATCAGTTTCTGCCCGTTGTCTCTTGTCCCATTGCTTGGCACCACTGAGCAGAGCCTGGCTCCATCCTCTGACACCCTCCCTTCAGATACTGACAGACGTTGATGAGGTCACCTCTCAATTGACCCTTCTCAAGGCTAAACAGCCTCAACTCTCACCCTTTCCTTGTGAGAGAGATGGTCCTGTCCCTTAATCATTTTCATTGCCCTCCACTGGACCCACTCAAGGAATTCCACATCTCTCTTTTCCTGAAGAGTCCAGACCTGGATACGGTGCTCCAGATATGGCCTCACTAGGGCCTAGTAGATGAGCAGGATCACCTGCCTCCACCTGCTGGAATGCTCTTCCTAATGTACCCAGGTTGTCATTGGCCTTGGCCACAAGGACACTGCTGGCTCATGGAACAGCTTGGTGTCAACCAGGACCCCCAGATTCCTCTCCCCAGAGCTGCTTTCCAGCAGCTCAGCTTCAGCCTGTTCTGGTGCCTGGGGTTATTCCTCCCCAAGTGGACTCTGCATTCGTCTTTGTTGAACTTTAGCAGGTTCTTTCCTTCCCATCCCTCCAATCTGTCGAGGTCCTTCTCAAGGCCTGCACAGCACTCTGGGGTATCGGCCACTCCTCGCAGCTTTGTGTCATCACTGAGCTTGCTGAGGAGGCATCTGCCCCTTCATCTAAGTTCAAGGATAAGCTAAACACCGGACCCAGCATTGAACCTTGGAGGACATCATCATCCTTAACAGGCCTTCAGCTACAACCTGTGCCAATGATTATGACCCTCTGGGATTCAACCAAATTTCAGTCCATCTCACTGTTTACTCATCCAGTCCACATTTTCTGAATTTGCCTCTGATGATATTGTGAGACCTGAATATCTTGAATCTTCAGGTGGCCAATGTCTGAAGTTTGTTCTGTCATCATGAAGTGCTATTAAACAGATTTAATGAATAATTAAAACACAGAACTTGTCTGATTATTCACAAGCAAGCATTGCATTCACATGGATGCCACAAGCATGAGCATGAGACTCAAAGTAAAATAAAGACAGCAGACTGTGTCCTATGCCCTGGAACTAGTCCCTCAATGAATCTTGTAAGAAATGCCTTTGAGAAATGCCCTTGAATCTGGTTAGGAATAGTCTTGAGAATCTGGTTAGAAATGCCCTTACACAAAGGTTTCAATTAGAGCTGCCTTCATTCAAATAATCACAGTGAGCAGCAGCAATACAGACTTCCTTCTGATAGAGCATTGCCTTCACAAACACATGACAACACACTAAAAATACAGAAGCATCTTTCTTTTTCTTTTTTTTTTGTCCTAGATCATTGTGTTTCAATTAAGTTTAGTACTTGCCATGAAACACAGGATTTCCTAACCAGATGAAAGAACCCTAAGACTTTTCTAATCAAGACCTAATAGTCACCTTCAGCTCAGAAAAGGAGTTCTACAATTTATCTATTAATCTACCAGCATTAAACAAAGAAAAATATTTTTCCATAATCATTTCTTTCACTGGAATTATTACATTTAGCCACATCAAGATTCTTTGCAAGATTTTGTGAATTTGCAGAGGGATGTGACAAGAGTAGTTCCCCAACCAGATATTTCATTAAAAATATATATGAAATATAAACAAAAATTGCCTTAAAATCCACACTGAAAAAGGTAAAAAACGATGCAGAGAAGCTTCTAATTACTATCATCTTCAGCAGACTGCAGATGAGAACAACAGCAGTCTCTGTTTGTGATACATAGCTGCTCTGCTCCTGCTCTTTCCTTTGAGAAAAACTTAGCTCTCAGATTGAATATACCAGCCAACCAAGTAGCTACCAAATATTGCTTTTTAGACCAGCTTTTTTCCTTTCTTAATTGTCCACAATATTTCACCTATCAATACCCTGAATTCCCTCAGAGATAAAAAGAAACAATCTAAACAACATCTTCCCCCACAGTAAAAATAGTAACCGCACCATGCCATTAAGAAACCAAAGCCCTATTTATTCATTTCACACTTGGTTTCTGGAGGAGACTGGTTTGTTTCTGTCCCTGGAGGAAGTGCCTGGTATGAGGTTTGAAACGTCAGGGATAATTAAGACAAACTGTGCTTTTTTGCCCCAACAAAGGAAATATATCCCTTAAAATAACTCCCTACTGAAATCTCTGAACAAAAACCAGCCCAGCACTGTTGAGGTAGCTTACAATGCTAAATCAATTGTCAGCATTAGCAAGGCTCTGAACTGGAGCATCTTGCAGTTTCATTGCAATCCAGCAGCTACTGTGATATCAGCAGGTAAAAGTACAAATAGAATGCTGAATAGTAGGATATGAAAGAGCCGGTATGGGGATCAAAAAAAAGACATGTAACAAAGATGTTTATGTCTCAGAAACTGAAAATATAATTATTTTAAGGTCAAAGTTTAGAGATCAGAAGCATTCAATAACATTTTTCATTCAGCCATTTTAGTGTCAGTGGTCTCTAAGCGGTGTTGGAGCTCATGTTCGCTTAAGAATTGTGCAAATTACTGTACTCTGTACAGCCGGTTCCCCACCACACTGTAAAAACATCTCTAAGAAACACTGAGCAAATTTCTCTGCCAAGGTGAACTGATGTCAGACCTTGGTTTCCTGTCTGCCCATCAAGTTTTAAGACAGGAAGGTAGTAATTTTCTTCATATTGTTGTTTACTAATCCATCTTCAGGACGCTGAATAAGCCCAAATGTCTAATTTTTCTGAAAAAAGATTTCCGTAACACTGGGTTATTACAGTGACTTTAATTTGTCAGTGCTTGATTTTCCAGCAATAATTCAATAGATCTTGGATTCCATGTTCTGAAATCTTTTTGGAATTACCGGTGCAATGTTAATCCCCTGACAATTTCTTAAACCATTAAGTTATGTAGTTTACTTTCTTTTTTTTTTTCCTATGTTTTAGACTTCTTTTTAAAATAAAATTAACAAAGTAAAGAGTTTTTCTTGCTCTGACACCTTTTCTTACGAGATAATGTTACTTAGCCCAAATAAGACATTGATGATAGAGTGCTTTGTAAAAACAGTTTTTCTGTGATATAACACAATGTTTAATATAATGGAAAATGTAGTTTAAAATACTAAAAAAACAAGTCTGCTTTTCTTTTCTTGTAAGATATCTGACAGAATAACATTCAACAAGACTCTGTCTAGGATGATAGAAACTGTGATTATTTCATGAACACTAGAATTTGTTCTAGACCTGTCTCATCAGACCACTTTCGTGCAAAACACATGAAAACTGGAAGGAAACCTCTGTCAAATTGTTGCAGTGGAACCATGATAACATATTTTATAATGGTACTGGCATAAAGGACTTTATGAAAGGTATTTTCATAACGAGCTTGGTCTCTGTTGAGTGTTTCCTTCCCTCGGCTTTGGTTGCCACAGTGGATGACGAAACTCGCTCTGAGATGGAGAGACTCAGGTGTTAAATAGGAACCACAGCACCGTGCTTGGGCACTGACCTAGAAAAAATGATATGAAAATATTGAAAAAAGGTCAAGCTCCTCTCCAGTATCTCTTCTTTCTCTAAAACACAGGTGTTTTCGTCAGGAAGGTCGACAATGCTATCTCTTCTCCAATGTTTTTGATTGTACTATAGCTACCTAAGATAAGGGAACCAGGGTTCAGTACACTTTTATAATGTTATTTAGGAAAAAAGACAGTCATATGAAAGCAGAATTTGAGTTCCATTTTGTGCTTTAAGAGTCTCATATATCCCCTGCAACAGAAATACACAATCTTTGGAGCTGGAACTGGAACAAAGATGCTCTTCTTAAGTCATAACACTCTCTGATTCTTATGCTATCTTTTAATCCCACAGAAGTCTTCAAATATTCCATGTAAAGCAGAAACGTTTCATTATGAAGATTTTGAGATGTTCCCTGCCTTACATGCCTTAGAATAGCCTTCATTTCTAAGGTGGGTGGTATGGCTCCCATTTCTTTCGAGTGGGGAGGACAGGTGACGAAAAGAGCTGATCCTGACTCTTCCCATCCTGTCAGGCTCTTTTACTCTTGCCTTTATAGAATAAGTGGGACATTACCGCCTCCATTTTACTTTCCTTCAGCAGTTATGTTTTAAGAAGAAGGGTCCTATTTATCTGACAGTTCTCTCAGGGCAGACATACTCTGAGGATACCAGGTGTAACAGGCTCCTCTTGCACAGAGACATCCAAATTGTGAATGCTAGTGAAATTCAGATGTGCTCAATAATCAACTGTTCAATTATGCGAAGCTTTAGGCATTTCAAGAATTCTCCTAAAGTAGAACTGTAGGACGTAGAACTGTAGGACATATAACACCCAAAGATCTAACATAGGAATGTCTTTGCATATTAAATCCTTGCAGTGGGATGGCAGCTGAATGCGCTTTGAGGTTTTTTGCATTAATTACATTCCAATATCATATGAGGTATCTTAGTCCGTCAGTTTATTTGGCCCCGAATAACTGTGTGCTTGATGTCTTCAATCCTAAAACTCTAATCTTGCCACAGTTGCTGGCTTTACAAAAGTTTATTGCGGAGTTAAGACTGTAAAGCATCCTACTACCATGGTAGCAAGGATTGCCTCAGGTAGAGTGCCAGGACCTGAAACTATCTCAGGTGTCTTTGGGGCTCCTCAGGCTTCATATATTTACCTACTTCCCTTATCAGAAGCATGTCCAAGTCATGTCATGTTTAAGAAATTAAAATCATGGGAGCTCCACAAATTCATATTAGTACTTCCCTCTGAAATACCTAGAATGCCATTAATAGATACAGTGGCACACCCACACATACTGCTGTAGCTGTTCTAGGATGGGTCAGATATCATTGAGTGATGTGGGGGCAGTAAAAAAGTAAAAAGCTCTTTAAATTAACAAGTTTTTCTTTCATGTCTGACCATCCTTATTTGTCCGTGTGTTAGCACCCACAAATTGTGCTGGAAAGCGAAATAATTTGGAATCTGGCTCTGCATGAGGAATAGCAGTGCTCTTCTAAGATGTGAAGCCTAGCTTTAATGCTCATGTTTGCATTCGCAATAAATAATATTTTCAGCAATATAAAAGGGAAAGCATTAGTACAACCCTGAGAATCATAAGGTCTGGAACCATGGTGAGGTCTTTCCCCTTACCTTCTGAATACAGCAGACACTTGCCAGATGTGAGTAGACAAAATTTTAAAAATACCTAAAAAAAGGCAAGAAAATAAAATTGGTTAAGTAGAAACACCATTAGGGAAGAAAATCTTTTGTGACATTGTCTTATTCAGAGAAATTCCTTATTCCGAAACACAAGAGCTAGTGAACAAACAGCTTTGGGAATCTTTGGAACAGATATTTACAAGCAGCAGCTACAAGCAGCAGCCAACCTCTACCACAGACTTGAGGTCAGAATTGCTTATATCTGACACAGAAAGGAGAAAACACTGGTAGAAAAACAGACTAATTGACACATGACTCTATTAAGAATGGCCACAGTTCAAGTACTGGTCATGAATATTGCTCTTCAAAGAGCACAGCAGGAGGAAAATAGTGATTCAGAGGGAGAAATATCCCTGTTGGAAAGCCAATAATTCTTTGAACTTATCAGACTTACCTTGCAAGCTCCACACAGATTCAGGTGAAGCTACGAATGCACCAGTGCTTGATGGATAATTCCAGGATAACACTGTTCTCTTTGCCAATGCATATTCTTTAAAGCCTTGGCAGCTCACAATGGCTCTTTTTAGCAAGTCCTGCTTCATGATAGCTCACTCTTGGAAAATTCTTATTAAAATCTGCCTGCCAAGATACAAAATGTATTCTCTCTTGTATTACCACAACTTTATAAAACTGACTGTCTGATGGCACTGGAAAAATTTATCCAAGCAGAGAACATTGCCAAAATTTGCCCCACGACAAAAATCTCATTAAAAGTATGTTATGGATGAAATTATTTATCCCTTACTTGAGAATAAATAAATAGTGAAGATACTGCCATTATCCCAAAATCAAATCAAGTCCTGAGCACAGGACTTCTGGATTTAAGATTAAAATTGAAAAATCTAGTGTAAGAAAAGTACTGTTAGAGTTGAACAATGCTAATTTTCCCATAATATCATTGCAGAATTTATACGATTTTTTTTTTTTTTTTTTGCTTTGGAACTCAAATTCAATTAAACCATGTTATTGCCTCATTCCTCTGTACTAAATACAATTAGAGATTTGCTTTTATGGGAAAATCTTCCTGTGTAGAACAAAATTCATTGATTTGAATAATGAAAAATCCATCCTTTGGGATCATTGCTCCAAACAGTTTGAATATTGTGGTCAAACTTTTTTAAGTGTACGAAGCGCATTGTATTTCGCAGGATTTTCATACACAGTTTCAGATGTATATAAAAACAGTTGGTCTCATAAAAATGTAAAAGTATGTCTAAGGGCAAAGGTTTGGTACTTAATGCCCTGCAACTTCTTTATATAATGAAGAAAAAGGAACATATGGTTTAGTTTGAAGACTGATTGCAATTTAATTGTGTTGATGGTTTTTATCTTTTAATCAAGTGAGCAAAGAATGAAAAAATATGTGTATCTTCTGAGGCCAAAGAGACTTCACTGAAAGAGTAGATGACAAATATTTTGCAGATGTCACCTATGAAAAAAAGTCTTGACTTTCTATTCAAGTACACAATTAAGGCCTCCAGAAAAATTTGTCACAACCTTAGTTCAAGTTCTTATCATTGGCAAGCCAATCTCAACTGCAATCTGTTATCTGTTTGATATGTTTGACCTGCATAAGTTTGCACATTTTTATTACAAAAACAAGGCATGCCATTTGTGAACAGACAGGAGAAGAAACTTAACGGGAATATCTGCAAAAAAAAAAAGTAATCTTGCTGCCTGAAAAACAATAGCCAATTATTCCAGAAAACAAAGTAGAAAAAAACTTCTGTTGAAGATTAAAGGCAATTTGTATGATGAAAAGGTTAGACATATGAGCTACTGACCATATACCTGGCTTAAATCTGGAGGTCTCTAAGGGAGTAAGACTAAGCATTCTGTTAAAGTGAAAATTCCTGTGGTTTGCATATTTAAATGCACTTTTTATGAATGTTTGTCTTCTTTTCAGAAATATTATGATTGGAGTTGTCATGAGCAGAGGACTATAAAATTGAGATGAAATCAGACACCAGTATAGCACTCTGAATTTATTTTGGATTCAAATGGTCTTTAGTATGTGCAAATCATCAAAGTGATAATCTATGCTTGAGGAGTATAAGGCTTGCTTCAATATTTTATAGGAGGGATTTTGATCTATGATTTACCAGTCAACAGACAGCACTAAAGGCAGGGTGTTTTGTTTTTTTTTTATTTAGAATCAATTATCCTCTTGGTAGATAACATTTTTTATTGCTAATTCCTTTTCTGCCATTGAAAAAAAAAATTGGTAAATGTCTGTCAAGTTGAGTGACCCATGCAAGTAATATAAAATGCAGGGTTTTTTTCTGTACAGAATAAAATATTTGTATGCTATTAACTGTTGGAAATAACACTTTTTTTTTTTATTTGAAGGTCCTGTTCAACCCTGTCACATATCTTGGCTTTTCCTTTCCTATGCCATTTAACTCTACTTTTCTTTTTTGTTTTCTTCTGTCTCTGAGACCTGTAGATTACTAGGCAAAAATTTGACTAGTCCAACCATTTTCCCATCCAATTCTATTCAGATGGATATCTCCATCTTTTGCATACGTAGGTGCTGAGGGCTTTCTGAGAGTTCTTTGCTATTGAATTAGACCCAAATGTCTTCTTTCTGACAAGAGGCCACAATATTGATGAGGGTTTCCCAGGACAAATTTTGCTGAAGTCCTTTTAGGTGTAGAAATATTATCCTGTCATCTGATGTTGAAATCACCTAGAAGAGATAGAAAACAAAAAAGGCAAAAGGCAAATATTTTGTTCATCTTGTGAGAGGACGCATAAGAATCAGGAGCAGGTTTTTAGTATGGTTCCTAAACTTTTATCAACTTCTGATAGCATTTCAGCCTGCCAGGAAGTTCTACTCTGAAGTCAGGAAGAGGCTGTGTTCTTCTAAAGACTGATGTGTCTAAAATCCAGCAGTCAGTCTTAACCATGAAATTAACACTTTAAATATTAAAAAAAAAAAAAAAATTGCTGCACCCTGAGAAATGTGATGTGAGACGCTGCAGTGATACTGACTGACTTACTTCCAGTCAAACAAATATTGGTTCGGAAATTTTCTTGTCTATGTACAGCCCAAAGCATCAGGCCTCCTAAAAAAATTCTTTCTTTGGACTATGCAAGCAATGCAAGGATTGCAGAATCCAGTCACACGTCTCCAAAAATACTCTCTGAAGCAATGAAGACTCAAGTGAACTTTAACCCAGTTCCTCATGGATATTTCATATTTTCTGTAGTGTTTCTGAGAAGTCTCTCCCAGGAGCTGGGACCAGGGCCTGATTGCCCTGGATGATGGTTGTTGGGGTCTGCATGCAACAACAGTTTTGTTATAGGTGGTGCAGCTTTATTAAGACTTGTGACTGTGTGTGACATAAAGGTGGGTGACTGGAAGTCTTCTCCTAAACTATGCTCTTATTGTGCAGCAGCCAACCTAATTGCAGAACATAATTTCTTTATGTGAGATACTGTTTATGAGGATTCTCCCTAGCCAAAATTCTAATGTAAAAATTCTAATATTAAGGAAGGGTTTGGGTTCATTTTCTTTCAGTGACAACAATGTGTTAGCAGTTTGTATTATCCCTATGACAAATCATATGTAGCAACAAACCTTGTCATTTCTAGAGAAAAGAATCTTGCAATGCAAGCTTCTTCCTTAGCTCTGCATAAACTGAAAGTGATTAATAGCATAGAGAAATTCAAGTTTTAAACCACATATGGATAAAGTTTCTGAAAATCCTCTTGTGGTCACAGAAGTGCTAGTACACTAAGATGTGAAGTACACTCCACAAACCCTGAAAGAAAATGAAATCTCTGTTTAGTCAAATTTTTCATGCATATATGATTTTTCATGAAGCTGAAGTAGCAACAAGAACAGCATGTTTTTGAGGCCTTACTACCAAAAACTTGACAGCAAATTCGTCAGTGAAGTTCTTCTTAAGAAATATATTAAATATACACATTTTCAGATTAGCTAGGGTTTGTGTAAATAGTTTTTTCATGTGGATTTCACGCACATTTTCTGTGCTTGCTTAGGTGAACATCTGTTGTGATCTGGATTTCACCATATGATAATCTGGCTTTACACATCAGTTAGGAGGACCAGTTTCTGTTTTATGAGAACTACAAATCTAACACGCTGCAAAATATTATGAAGAAAGGCAGGAGGCGTAAAAGAAAAGGGCTAGGTGCAACAGTAAGAGTCCAAGATATTACTCTGAACATACCTTAATATGAATTTGTGTAATGTTCATGCTGATTCGTACAAGATCTGAAATACAATGATAATGGTGTTGCTGCTGAGTATGCCCTGATTTGTATTTTTATGGTCTTAACCACAGCTTTCAGCATGCAACTTTGTACATTTCAGTAATGCTGGTTCTGGCATTGTGCTTTCAAACATATTTTATAAACATCACTGCACTGCTATGTATTTTCAGAAAACTAAAGCAAGTTTTGTGGGTGTTGTGAAATATATCTGCTACTGCTGCTAGCTTTTTGCTTCTACTGTTGTCCCCTTGGCTCACATAAAGTTAGCTTTCATTTAGTTCCCAATCCATTTTTGTTAATTACAAACACCTTTCATTAGAAATTATTTGAATTTAAAGTGAGAGGAAACATAATGATACTTTTGAAAGCAACACTTTGTGGAATGCATTCCTAAAGCTTTTATGAACCCCAGATGTGTATTTACATGTATGCAATTTATCTTGTAGATGCATCATAGAATATGTTAGGAAATTATGCTTCATCGTTAGAAATTCTGTTATATACTTCTATTGACTTTTCACAAGATCTTGATGAGCAACATTCAAAATTGAACATGTGGAACTAAGTCTGGAGCTGCATTAAAAAGGGATAATTCAGTTATGAAGGTACGAATAAACTCACATCCTAAAATATATCCTCATATGGCTTTCATTTTGCCACCACCATGTCTTGACATAACAAATACAATTAGCCTCAATTTCTTACTCAAAACACACACTAGCAATGAATTCCTCCCTGTGGTACGCTGTGGCTGCAAAGATTTCTAGCACTGTTCTCTAGAGCCTGAGGGGGATTCTGGCGCAGCACCTGCTCCTCTCTTTGATTAGGCATCACCAGCATTCACCGTGCCTTTAGGCTGCATCTCTGATTGTAGCAGTACACCTGGAAACTTCTTGGAAAGACAGGATTCTTGTGTTTGGAAGTTCAGTTAGTTTCCTCACCCACAGCTCCATGCATCCTTAACAGCTTCACTCTTTTGATGGTTTTCTGTGCTATAGTCCTCTCAATTTTTTCTGATTGATTTATGACATAACTTTATAATGCTGTTTATCTTCTTCAGTATTGGTATTTCAGACAGTTCTGATAAACACAGAGTAGGAAAAGGTAAAATGTAGGAATGTGCTTCACTTTATTAAAAAAGGATTAAACTACTTCTGAATTTGGGACCTGGAGCCATGAGTCTCTTGGCTGCTCTTTAGGGATTCATATGTACCCTTTGTATTTTGAATAAAAACAGAGTATCTACTTCTAGAAGATATTTTAGTGATTTGCAGGGGGTAACCTGCATTTGTGTGTGTTCTACAGGCTTCTGGTTTTGAAAGATGGGTCTCAGGTGGCTATTAATTTTGGTGGTAGGAAGAAACTTGCATCACTGCACACACTTCTGAGAGGCACATTTTTTCTTTCTACTAGCAATCTAGTTGACAGCAGGTGCTTTTGCATGGATAGTAACAGTAGTTTTAAAATAATAACCTATTAGAATATTTTTTACTTTCTCTCCCCTCTTCTTGGAAATAAACTACAAACTTACTGAATAATTATTTTCCTCTCTTTTTTAATAACAAATAGGTACTCTCATCTGTATATTTTTGATTAAAGACTGCACTGGTTTGTCAAGATATTCTTGGATCTAGTTGACACCTTGCTGTATGATGATGCAGCATGCAGCTGGATTTCCACTTCCAGGGACAAATAAATGAGCTTGAATCAGATTTACCACTTTTCACAGCAATAGTGAAACAAATGCATGAAATGTGGATTGAAAGACAAATTATTAGCTAATAACTGCTCCAGAAAAAATGAAAATTAGCAGAGGTTTTGGCTTATGGGCCTGAACAAAATCTTTCAGAAAAGCCCACTGAGGCTTTCGTTTTTCTCAGGCTTTCTCAGTTGATTTAAGAAAAGCTGGTCTAACCTTTCTGTAAACACCTTGTCTCGTTTAAGGACATTTTGACCATCATAATTATAACTACAGCATTCCTAATACCTAAACAACATAAATAAGAGCACTGTTTGATTTTCTTGTTAACCAGATGCTTATGGCATAATACTAATCATACAAAATATCCATGTTGTGGCAAATAATACCCATTTCCCATTATTTTACTTCAGTTTTTGATACTCTGATGATGATTTGCTCCATTCACTCTAGTAGATGTAAAAAATTGAAAAGACACAAAGTGAATTTATTGATGATGATGTTGACCTTCAACTTTTGCTCAACTTTATTTTGCCGATAGAAATAAAACTTGAAGGAAACCGTATTTTTAGTTTGAAAAATACTTTAGTCACTCCTTCTAAGGGAAGCCCAAGCTTCCAGAGAGGTTAATGTGGTGTAAAATGATAAGCTTCAAAACCCATTGATTACTCCGTACCTATCCAACTAATTTCTTATTGAAAACTTCATTTTTCTTGGAGAGACAATTTAGTATCGGACAACATGAATCCTGCAAATGGTCTTAAGACCCATCCTGCCATCATTTGTTAGTAGATTATGTGTTTGTTGCCATGAATAATCCATTACCCTTTGAGTAGTGAGCACTCAGTGCCAGGTAGCAACTGCTTATAAAAATAGACCTATTGGCAGCAAGTCATAAATTGTCTCACTGGCCTGAGTAAGCACATGCATAAATGTTTGCAGGATTGCACTTACGTGTTTTTGCCTATAAGCAATAAGGATTGTATGCCTCTTTAGTACTCAACTTCAGTATCACTGAAATATGGCAAAAATATACCAACTTGCCTTTGTGTTCATGCCATTCTTAGCATTTTATTGTTATAACTGTTTTAACCGATCCCCTCACAAATCTTTACAAAAGTGGAAACCACAATATATGACGAAATACATCTCTAATAGATTTCCAGTGATTGTTTTGGTTTGTTTTGTGTATGTAAGTGCCATTTTATGTCTCACAAAGCAAAAAACTTCTGTGCTCTTCTAAGAAAATCATCTTCATCTATAGGGAGAAGTATGGTTCATAGCATTTGAATACTTTCACAATAAACTCTATAATATTAAGAGTGCTTAGCCAGATACTTCAGCCACAAATAATAAGCTATCACCGTCAAATTAACCATTGGTGTCTATAAAGACTCTCTATGGACATCTGCATTTATTGACTGAAAAAGCTATGTCCCTGCTATTATTTTATGGTTTCAGGAACCATAAAACTACTTAATAGAAAACATCCATATTCAAAACCAAATTATTCTTAAAGCAGTCCTGCTTTTGCAAAGCATAATTAGTGGATGGAAGTAGCAATGAGAAAGTAGAACATATGGGTTCAAACCAAGATAAACCGGAGGGAAAATTTATTATGAAACTGTGCTATTCCTCAATATGTTGTTAAATATATGAAATATCATTTTCTAAGGTTGACTGACTTCCTCTTGGAATCCCCAGGACAGAGTTTCATCTTCATTATCATTTGCCTGACTGTCAAGTTCCAGAGCCCTGTTATCTTCTATTCTGTAAGGGCAACTGCAAAGGTACTGGAAGCCAGAAGGAACTTCTCCCACTGCTCCAAGCAGGGCCCTGTTTTCATTTCCCACTATCTTTTAGGTCCTCTCCTTCTGCCTGATGTCAAGAAGGTCAGAATTCCTCTGACTCTTAAAAAGCTTCCGTCTGCTGCATTTCCCAGGGATGGAAGAGTGCAATTCCACCAGTCCCTCACACCTTAGTACTCCTCAGGCTCTCCACTTCAAGCCTGCCACCAGGCTGAGCAGATCATCCACCTGGTCACACTGCACACAGGTGTCACCTCTGCTGCCCTCTGGTACTAATGTCAGGCTCGAGTACTCCCTACAGCCAGAGACCTGGGCAGCTGCATGTTTCTAATGAAGCTCCATCTGGGCCTCCATGCTCCTTCTAGTGATGTTTTTTGACTATGTGTAAGCCATCTCTGGGTCTGTTCTTGTGGACCAGGCAAAAAACCCCAGGTGAGCTGGCTCCAGGAGTCAGGAGAGTGGCTGCACCATCCTATACAGACTGTCACACAAACTGCCACATCATGTACTTCTAACGCACCACGTCCTGTTTGCCTGCCCTGTTTGCTGTGCTGCTGGTTGCTCATGCTCCCTAGAGCCATTTCCAGCTCCCACAGTTGCTCTGTCAACATCCTCATCATGTCAGCCTCACTCAGAGAGCTGCCAGGGCTTGCTGGGTCTCTGCTGTCAGGTTTCCATGACTCCAGGAACCCACTGTCTAGTGTTTTGACCCAGAATTTACCAAAGTTGCCACTGCTGTTGCTGCTGTCACTGCTTATCTTGCTGACTGAACTGAACAGAGTCTTTCACAATTTTTCGTACAAAGCATTTGAAACGAGATGCAATACCGCATCCTTAGTGTTGTGACACCTTCTGTCCTGTTATCAGTCTTTGTCTGTCCAATTACTCCATGTCATGATTCTAAACTAGCTGTTGCCACCAATTCTTTCCGCTAAGTGACGACTTTGTAGGGTGCTCTGAGAAAGCTGAGGGCTAGCCTCATCACAGTCTACAGCTATGAAGGGTGGCAGTTGAGAGGGTCATGCTGGTATCTACTCTCTGGTGACCAAAAATAGGAGACAAGAAATGGCATGAACCTGCATCAGAGAAAGTTCGGGTTGGACATTAGGAAAGTGGTCTTCACTGAGATGGTGGTTGGTCACTGGCACAGGCTAGCCAGGGAAGTGGTGACAGCACCAAGCTTGACAGGGTTCAAGGAGCATCTGCATTATGTTCTTAGTCACATGGTTTAGTTTGAGGAACTCCTGTGAGGAACAGGGAGTTGGACGCTTGTGGGTTCCTTCCAACTTGAGATATTCTATGATGCTATGACCTGCACTGTGTACTAGAATTTTCAAGCTGTCTGTCTTCCAGGGTTTAATCCTTGTCTTAATCCCTCATTTATCTAATAGCCTTTCAAAACTTCTTTTCTCAATCTCACTCAGATGTCACTTTTATGCAGATGGTGCAAGGATTTAAATTCCTTTCACTGTTCGGAATGTAGAGGCTTTACCTAATGGCCTTAGTATCATCATCATTTTTTTCTGCTATTTTTTCTTCAGCATAATTTGGATGGTTTTGGTAACACTGAAACATAAATAGTGCTTCATGCTTCTAGATGCCGTGCTAACCAAGAATTAGAGAAATAAGTAACAGGAACATATAAGGAGATGGATTGATTTTTTGTCTGGCAGGAATATTGTGTTAAAGAGTTTAAGCACCAGAGATTTTTTTAAAAAATAGAATAATGAATAACCAGAAAGATTATAGATTCTCCCTGTGTATACAATTTTAACATAATGGTATTTGCATTTTTTTTTCTGTATTATCTGTGACCCTTGAAGTCATTGAAGATATAGAAGTGTTAAACAACAGTTAAATAATTCACCTAGAATTTTCTGGTTTACCCTGTAGATACATAGAAGCAGGCTCTATTTTTCCCCTAGCAAACAAGTAGAGGCCCCTGCAAGTGTTTGTATGATTAAAAGTTAATGACTGAAAAAAACTTAAAAGTTCAAATGAATGTTCCTTTATTTATTAAAATGTACGTGTGAAAAGTACATAAAATAAATAATTATTCTAATAACCTTCATTTTTAATATCTTCATTTATGTTGATACACAGGATTTAACATACACCCAAAGAATTGAAACTGAGGTAAAATTTTTATAAATATATTATTAATTCTGTGAATACTTTTGAAACATGCTATAATTCATTGTGGTTTGTACTTTTACTTTATGTATACTCTGTGCATATGTTATACATTCAAATATGCACACAAATATATATGATACAAACGTAAATATTCTTTATACTCTAAAATTATTCTGATGGTCTTTATATAGACTTCTTCACCTTCATTCTCTTACTAAATGATTTTAAGTGCAAACCTGTAGCAATATGACAAGGATTGCAGATTTACTGTGAAACACACCATTCAGAATGCTTTTTTCTTATTTCTACTGCAATAGTATTACGTAGCATGTATCATATGGATGCTTTTGAGAAGAATGACACCATAATATTTCTTCTCTAAACACTCTGGAACTCTTTCAGAAAGCTATATGTTTGAGGTTTTCAGTAGCCAGCAGAAATCCAGTCCTTAGGACAACATTTAACTTTCCTCGGTTACCACCAAATAAGAATTCAATAGCATGTGTGGAGTCAGCATATGAGAAGTGTATTTTTCTGAGGTTCTTGCTTCAAAAGACCTTATTTCCTCATGTGTTCAGCAAAGTCAATTAAAAATGCGTATGCCGTCTTTCTTCCTGTCTGCTTTGATCTCTCCTTAAGAGTGGCTAAATTCTAATTTAAAGCAACAAGCTCGTAGCTAAATAAAAATTCTGCAAGCCGCAAGCTGTGGGGCACTTGGGGTAATCCCAGCTTTTCTCTGTAAAATTTTAAGTATATTAATTTGGAACAACATTCTTTATATGAAACATTTCCTTACTCAATGAAGATGATTAAAATCAGTAAGACTGACAGTATATCCCATGTTTTACGTGTCACGAGTGCTTAATTCAGTCTTTAGTATTATCAGCTTGCTTGATCCTGCAAGGTGTGAAGAACTGTCCTTTGCCCTTCCTGCTCAGTCTCTCATGGCATTGCTGGAGGTGGTAAATATCTGTGGGATAATCACACTTACTGCCTGTGTACAAGAACTCTCTCCTACATGGCTTAAATAATATGCAATGTGTTTCACAAAGCAAATTCCGTAGTTACTACAAACTACTTTTGGATGTTCCCGATAGGAAATACTCAATGTTTTATTCTGTATAAGGACAGAGACAAAATATCAGACAGGAGAACTTGGTGTCATCTGTATTCATAACTTCAGAACAACTAAATTGATAAAATTACGTGGGGTACTAATACGGAAGTGGATTACAACAGCAGCAAAACATTTAGAGTATCCTTGGGACATTAACAACCAATCACCAGAGAAGTTAAAAGCTTAAACTGAAATGAATCATTGCATGATCAACAGTCAGTTTATTAGAAAAAGGAGGAAAAAATGTTTATTATCAGTATTCTAAAGATGGGCCAAGAAACAGTGATTTAATATCCTTTTTTTGTCTTAGTAGCTCTTTTCCTCTTTCTTCTTTCTTCTCTCTCTACCCTCATCTGTCTCTCATAAGTCTCAGTAAAGACATTTGCCATGATTCCTACAAGGATCAACAAACATAAAAAACGGGAATCCTTTCTGGATCTATTTTGTATATTCAGCTTATCCATATGACCTGTCTGAATGAAAGCTACTTTTGCTGCCTGTTTTATCCTGTTTATCATTTTTGTGTTCTGGCTGATCTATAATTGCATACTCTTCTTGTGTCTCAGTAAAAGTATAGCCTTTTGAAGATGAAATCACTTTTACTTTCTGTTTTCAAATGTTTAGTCAGTTTATATCAGATGTTTTTCTGTAAAAGTGTTACTGCACATATAATATAGGATATGGCAATAATACGGTGCTGCTATAGTGTATAATACTATAACATGCAAAGAATCTCATTTCATTCCCTGCTGAACCACCTGCCTTCCTTCCTTCTCTTCTTTTAACCACTTCTTCTTCTATTTTCTCATCCTCATCCTCTGCTGGGCCTTCTGCCTTCATCTCTGTTTCAAGTTTTCTTTATTAACATCCATTTCTTCTTTCTTTTTCAATTCGCATTCTTCCTACCTAACAAAAAAAAAGCATTATGTGGAAACAGAGCTCCTTTGTCTTTCACTTCATGTGTGTGTTGTCCACCTGGGATATGGTCTGTCTACTGTTTTTTATTATTCATTTATGCCATTGGGGTATCCTAGCAAAAAGCTACCTGAACAAAGCTGATGGCCTAAGGCAACTTTGGGGAAGTTTGCTTGTTTATTTGTTTGTTCATCTAGTTTTATTTTTATTTGGCATGGATTAACACCCTGAAGTGCACGTTTCTTTGGCTGTATCTGAGGGGTTTAATATAATTATCTGACTTAATATGGGAATTCAAGCCCAATGGCCTCACAGTTTTCCTAAAGAAATCCCTTCTTTTTGTTTTCTCAAAGACACAGTTTTCTAAAACTGTGTTAGTCTGATGCCCTAAGCTTTTTTGCACCAAGGGCACCTTGTCAACTGAAACTTAAGGAACCAAAGCGATGCTCTCAGATATTATTTGAATTGCATGGCCTTGGGGCTTCCTAAGGCAAAGATGGCTGAAAAAAAGATAAATTTATGTACCAAAGCCATTTTCTTCTGTTGGACAAACTAATGTGTTCATAGAACAGACTTCTACATGGGCCTTGAAAGACAAGAGAAATTCTTTGAAACTGCATGCCCTTGGAAATGCATATCTCCTGATATAAAATGATGCCCCAAAGACATTAGGAATATCTTACACTACCCAAATCCATAAAAGTAGCAAATAGAGTTTTCCTGAACTTGGATGAGATATATTTATAATTTCTGTATTCTGTCTGTATAAATTTTATACTATTAAGTGATATTTATTAATTATGTTGGTTTTAGCTCTAGAAAATAAATTTAAATTTTTTAAAAAATGCAAGACACTTTGCATTCTTCCAAATAGTGCTTCAGCATTTAGAAGGTGTCTTCTAAAGATAAAGGTTTTGTGAGTTCTGTCAAAGAAAGTTAACACTGAGGAGAAGAATCTTACAGAAATTTAGGTAAGGAGAAACTAACAAAATATAGTTTGTTAGTACTTGGCTCACTACTGTTAAACTTGTTCATCAATGACTTGACGGAGGGGCAGATGCCTCCTCAGCAAGTTCAGTGATGACACAAAGCTGGGAGGGGTGGCCAATACCCCAGAGGGCTGTGCAGCCCTTCAGAGGGACCTTGGCGGGTTGGAGAGATGGGCAGAGAGGAACCAGCTGAAATTCAGCAAAGGCAAATGCAGGGTCCTGCATGGGGGGAGAAATAACCCCAGGCACCAGGACAGGCTGGGGGCTGAACTGCTGGGAAGCAGCTCTGTGGAGAAGGAGCTGGGGATCCTGGCGGACACCAAGCTGTCCATGAGCCAGCAGTGTGACCTTGTGGCCAAGGGCCAATGGTGTCCTGGGGTGCATCAGGAAAAGCACTGGACTGTGCAATAGGTATCCCAGAGAGGTTGTGGAGTCTCCCTCACTGGAGATATTCAGGAATGGTCTGGACACAATCCTGTGCCTTGTCCTCTGGGATGACCCAGATTGAGCCGGGAGGTTGGACCAGACGACCCACTGTGGTCCCTCTCAACCTTACCCATCCTGTGACTCTGTGATTCTGCGAAACACCCACGTCTTCAACATATTACTGGATTGGATTGAAGGAAATCTTTGTTTTTGTTAGTCCCAATCTGGGACTTTACACTATTTTACTGAGGAATCCAGGAAAGATTCTCTTATATAATCTAGGATATTATTTTTTATTCTTACCCTTAAAAAAGTATGAGGTATAAACCTTAATTTAAAAAATAAGAGGAAAATAGTTTGTAAATAATTTTTAGTAAATTATGTATTTCCTAAAACTTTAAAAACAATGGACATTTTTTATTTATAGAATATAGTTTGATTTATTTAAATATTAATGTTTTATATTAAAAATAACATGTAGAGTATTTTTGTAAGCAATCACTTACACAAAAGGGCTTTTTTGTGTTTATTCTAGAAGCAAAACTTTTGAGTAATAAAGGATTCAAGAGAATACAGAAGATCTTAAGGGAAGACTTTCTTTTTTTCACATGTTTTAGAAAGCGATAAAAGAGCTTTTCATGCCTCATTATAAGCTCAGTTTGCCTTTATACTGATGCAACCTTACTGATTTTTGTAGGTAATTTCATGTGGTAAGTATTAATAGGAGTGAAGAACAATGTACTTGTTTACAAGCAAGAATAATAATATTATTTGTTTTGTCTTTTCACAGCCATAACATATACTTCTCTGTTTGTTTAATGTCCATAGCATAAAGATTTTAGAGCATTCCTAAAATTATTTCAGTGACATTATTGCATAACATCAAACAGAAATTGACCTTAAACGTTTGCAACAATAATTGACATTTTTGTTGAGTTTGTGCAAACACTATTGGTAGCTTTCTTATTGTCTATAATTTTTTTATGTAGCCAGCCCTGAGGATTTCTTTCTTATCTTGCAAAAAAATCCCAAAATTGTGTATAAAGCCAATGGAGAAAGCCAAAGCAAAGGACACTACAGCATTTTTTTTTTTATATACATATATAATTCTAAATTATGGACTTTCACTACTAAGAAGCATGAATATATAAATTCAATTTTATAAATAAATAAATAAATATATTATGTTATATATATATGTACATATATATATATATATGTTATATATAAATTCAATTCTCAATGAGACCCTGGATGAAGGAACATTATATTCCGTGCCTTCTATGTTTCTAAATGTAATTTTGGCATTTTGGCATGGTAGAAAAATATACGAGCTTGTGTGCATATTACATTGGCTAATATTGCTGTAGTCCATCTAATATATTTGTTTACATGTGCTATAAATAGTTATTCACAGGCAATTTAATAAAATATATATACCATGTGTTATCATGTTTTTTCGACTTTTGAATACTAGATATAAGAATCAGAAACTATAATGATATGAAAAGTATATTCAGCACATAAAACTATTGCTGGTGCCACAATATAAGTTCTAACTTCTCTGAGTGTTTGGCTACACTGAAAGAGACTGTGCTGTCCATGAAAGCCCCCTACAACAAATGTTTGCTTCATTATCTGCCACTTACATTACAGGGACTGGTAATATTCAAGGAAACGTCTGCAATGTCTGTATATAATCTCAATATATTATCATATACTATCATATAATTTCAATCTATTATTTTTGCCTCTGTGTGTGTGTGTGTGTGTACCTGTGCATTTTCCTCTTCTTTGCACAAAAACTTTAGGCAGGGTAAAGACCCAGTATTCCTATTTATTAAGCTCAAAGATATCTACATTTTATTCCTATGTATGTGAACAAAATGAGCTAGAACTTCATGTAAAATCTTTAAAATTTTCAGTATTTCATGAAAGACAATAATTTTCCAAATGTTTCTTCATCTTTTGCTACATTTATTGCTTCACAAAACTTTTGCTGTAGTTTCCTCTTCAGGATCCAGTCACAGAGACCTGTTATCTCAGACCTCCTAAGCTTACAGAAAACTAAAATGTAGATATTTGTGTTTAGAAATGAGGTCTCAGAGGGAGAGTGTAAAGGAAGAAGTGAGTTTCACAACCCCACAGAAAATGTTAAACTGACAAGTTTAAATGGCCAAAATACTTTTGAAAACATGTAATCTGTCAAAACACATGTTTTTTCAAAGTCAAGTTGTTCTGTAGTGATTTATTGATTTTTTGAAGATTTCTGTAACAAGATTTTCGACAGTTTTTTTGCTTCTGACCAGAAGGACTAATTTGAAACTTGAAGATCAAGTAATCTCACTCTGTTTCACTCAAACTCACACAGTTTTTTGCTTTCATTCCAAGATAAAATTAACTACTTTGAAAGCTGTTAAACACACATAAAATATGTGGCAGTGCTATGCTAATGAGTCTCTCGCACAAGCAGAAAGCACATCACTTGAGGCTTAGAGATTTGGACCAATATGATAAAATTCAACTAAAACCCAGTAAGAAGTCCTAGACCTTCCAGCTATTTTCTGTGTTTGAAGGAAGATATTTTATTTGATAAGTCAGATGCTTTTGCTCTGCACTGTGTTGAAAGACAATCCTGTACTTCATAATCCTGCTAGTCTCAGCTTCTTTGTGTCTTTCCTATCTATTACCTTTCTTCTTTCTTCCTGAAATTATCACTGTCAGAATGATATCTCAGTGTCTCCACTGATTCTGGCCCTGATTCTGTCTCCTTGCATTTCTATTAGCCTTTCTCATTTATCTTTTCTCTTTAATTAGACATCCCCAAACTTTTTTTTTCATCTTGTGGCAATCCGCAAATCTCCACTTCACTAGCCTTTATATCTTCAATATTTTCATGTAGAATGTATAAAAAGTTCAAGTGCTTGGAGATACAAATCTATGCAAATTGTTAGTGCAGAAATTATTGCTGTTTGTAGTAGAATTAATGAGACCTCTTTTGCTAAAGGAGAGATTACTACTTTCTCCAAAACTGTATTATTCAAGAAGTAAAGGCCTGTGTTACTGAAAAGAAAATAATCAAGAAAAATTTTCAAATAATTTATGGAATTCAAATATAAAGACTTGATAGATAGTACTGTTGTTTTCATACAGTTCTCAAAATATTTGAACAAGTCATATATTGTAGAAGGAAGTTAGAAGAATGATTAGTCTTATTTGTAGATTTGTGTTGGGAACAATCAGTGGTGCCGTGAAATCTCCTGCACTGCTGTGGCTGGAAAAGGATTAGACCATCTTTTGAAGATAAGCAGAGCAATATTTCTTCTCAGCAAAATTAAAAAGGTTGATAAGCACATGTAACTAACACTATAAAAGTTAGTCAGAAAGAAAATTCGGTGCTCTCTGACACTGTCTTCATTAATGATACCCAAAGAACTACGTTAATTTAGCTCCCAGGTTGTCAACTGGAATTCAAGAAGTAGTGATAACTGAAGAATGAAAAGCAAATTGGTTCACTTTAAAAAAAAAAACCCAAACCAACAAACCAACCAACCATGTTTTAAATAACTTCTAACAAGTAACCAGATAATTACTTTCATGATATTGATGTATTGATGAAGGATATCCAAAAAATTCATTAAATTTCAAAAAACGCCTATATCCTCATGACAGAATCAGAGCATGGAGAACTCAGGAGTTAAAAACAGAATAAATTCGACAAAATTGTCTGTTTATATGTTCCACAGCATGTGAAGAAGTCAAAAGCTACTGGCGAAATCATAGTACTGAACGTAATTCCTATGTGGCATTTAAATTTTTTCACCAAATGTGTTTACTGATACAAATTTTTGGAAAAAAAATTAAAGGAAGAGTCTGTTATGCTTTATGGTAATAGTAATTATTTTCTTTCTAAATTTCATGAAAATTTCGTATACACAAATGCTCAGAATCAGACATATTGACCAGAATATTCACCACAAAGTCCAACCTCATTCACACCCTCAGGATGTGGTATTCCATTTAAACAAATGTTGTTCGGTCACTACTAGCAGACCAGAGTGTAATCAGGTATGCAAACCACAAGTACGTACAGTACCTGGCTTTATAAACATTAACAGAATAACGTGCTAACAAACCTCTGTTAAAATGTATTTAAAATCAGTCTGCATGCTTCTAACACACTCTAAAGTTGTTTATAGTCAATATTCAAAACACAGAAACTCCTTCTTGTAAAGTTCAAATTCATCTGAAAAGAAATAATCTACCATTTAGGAAAAAAAAAAGAATAATTTGTTATTGAGAAAAAGCCTAAACGACTTTGTTCCAAATATTTCGTAGAAAATTACAAATGCCTTAAGCAGGTGCTAAATTAGAAAAAATTCTCTACTAAAAATTAGACACATCAAGGCTAAAAATAAGTGTTGATATTAGTTTATTTAATTGTTCTGGAATATTTACAGGAAAGTCTATTAGTACACTTATTAGTAATAGAGACGTTTATTTCTCTAATTGAACTTCAAAAAAGTTATAGTGCTGTAGAGTTATGAAACTGGAAGTTTTATTAAGAGCTTGCTTAGTACATTTGCTTTAAAAAATCTCTATACATAAAAATGACAACAGAGGAAGAAATAATGAATATATGAAGCATCTTCATCTCTATGCAGATGAAGAATATGTTCATGTCCTTGATTTAACATTCACAGAAAATCAACTAACTTAAGGAGTAATATGAAAAAATATTTGTGTCAGCACTTTTACAGCAATCATGTATTTCAATATAGCAGTACACAGTTTAATGAGAATGGCTTCGAAATAAATCAAAGCACTGGTGTTCTTTTTGAAAGGTTTGCTCATCACTGAAATGTTCCAAAGAATAAAAGTAATTCCTGGCAAACAATAAGGAGATCTTCAAAGAAGAATGAAATATGAACATAGGAAGATTTGTTAGTGTTTCTATTTAATAATGTATTTACAATTAACGATATTTACATAGTTAATAAATTCTAGACGAAGCACAAGTTCAGAATCTGAAATATGTTTACACTAAACAAAGCAGCTTTTGATTTACTGCTCAGTTGAAACAGACTGTTGTAAACAATCTACAAAGTGTCCAAGGTTATTTATCTTTTTTTCTTCATTTATGTGTAATTTTGCTTCTATATTTATGAAGGAACCCAATTCTCAATAAATAAAAATGAATGGAAAACAAATATTGCAAGATTCATCTGGGAATAGTGTGTTATCTTCATCTTCCAACTTCTTTCTTGGTTTTATTTGCCTTTTGGGGGCTGCTGCTTTCTTATTTTCTTTAATACATGCATTGACTAGTGCAATTTCTCTCCCTCTCAGCTGTGGCAGGAAATTTCATGTGTTTTGATAATAAGTGAGTAGACACCCAAACTCAAATCCCCACAAGCTTACTTCTGACATTCTTTAATATTACTATGATTTATCAAGTATTTCCACAGTTCCCCCCTGGCTCCTTTAAAAGATATTTTAAATGGCTTTACAATAAATCTGTTTAGTGGCTGTCTAATTTGACACACATTTTGACATAGGCAATTGTCACATGTTTAACCCATCTCATGATAAGAAAAGAAGCTTATGAACTGTTTAAACTTTGCTCTGTATGAAAAACATAGTGTTACTACAGAACTAGGATTATAAGCAGTGATTGGATGATTAAAGAATCCAGTTTATAATTAATTATCTTTTAAATACCATTATACTATCTTAAAAAACGTTTATATTTCTTTCAGTATCTGGCTATCAGATTCTCTCAATGCATAGTATAATTTGCCTAAAAAAAGTTAGAATTGTATTTAACATCAAGAATATATAAATTGGTTCATAAATATATTATGGAAATAATTAATGGGCATATTAGACAATTAGTACATTGAAGATATTGGATGCAAATAAAATATTTACAGAATATAGAAGTATGAGTATCATATGCAGCAATGTGTTACCTACCAACTTTATGCTCCACTGATCTGAATTCTAGCAAAGAATTTTTAGAGTTTGATTTTAGAGTTGGTTTTAAAATTATCATTTAATGAGACTTTAAAACTAATTTCCGTAATCCTCAAAGAAAATATTGTTCAACATTCAAAAGAGCTGTCGGTATTCTTTTTCAAAGCTCATATTAATGCCAGCTTCAAAAAGGGGGATGTTTATGACACCAAGATAAGAAAATACAAACACAATTGTTAATCACTGTGTAATTACAAAATAGACTTTTCCTAAAGTCATAGCAGAGATAGCTTGCAAGCGTTTATTTCACATTCATCTACTCAGTTGTTTCTTTCCTATTTAACCGTTGTGCAGGAAATTCGTAAGAGTCTACAGCAAACAAAGTTTATAAAACTGAAGAAAACTTTGTGAAAGCAAACATTCTACCTTCTTAAAACATTTTGTTGAAGTTAATGTTTTCATGTTCTACAACATGTTTGGGTGATACACAGTAATTCTTTCAAGAACCTTTGCTCAGAAAGATCCCATGGACTAAACGGAGCCTTGAAATGCAGCCACTGCACTTATGGACACAAATTCATAATGTAAAAGTGACTTTAATTTTAAAAAATATATACTTAAAAAATACTATTTCTGTGTAAAAACTGAGTGGGAAGATTTTTTTTTAATTCACATCAAAACAAGGTGCTTTCACTATACACTTTTATTGGGTTGTGCTCCTGTCTCACAGGACCCGTTTTGGGGACAATATGTAACGTTATAATTTACTGTAATGCTTCATCTTCAGAATCTCAGGAGAGATCTGTGAAGAGCCAAAGTGATAATCTTCCATACCTTCATCTTCATGTGAGAACACATGCTGGAGTTGCTTTGTTGTTTTCTCCAGAGCTGTTCACCAGTCTTCCAGAGAAAAGGTCTGCAAAGGGTTGAATCTGCCAGCATATACAAGCAAGTTACAAATACAGCCATGGGTTAGGGTGTCAGCAGACTGTAGCTGGCTAAAAGTGAATCATATTTTATATCTTCAGAGTACTGGAAAGCCTAATATATCTTCCTTTCTTTTTTTTTTTTTTTCTGCTGACACGTTTGAAGGAGAACATCAAGCCAGACATATAGGTCCTAGGAGGGATTCTCAGCCCTGGGCCCAAATCAATGGCTAAGCAACAACTGTAACTTATCAAACTCATTCCTATTGCTGATGTCTCAGGCAGGCATATTTCCTCTGGATTTCTTTCCTGCTTTTTCAAAGAAGCAAGGGAAGACAAAACCAGGCCTTAAGGTAGGGTAAGCACACAGAAATGGTCTTCTGCTACTGACCTACCTTTTGGCAAAAAAGCTAAAAAGACAGAAAAAACCATCAGCTGAGGATAAGAGTTTGAAGACCAATGTGTAAATAGGGTGAATGATGTCGCTGTTTTCCCCACAAATATTTTTTATGAATGAACTGAACCTAAAAGATGAAATTATTTCTCCGATTTGTTTAGACTTTGGCAGACAATCAGGCCACAACACTCTATTGAGCAGGGCAAAATATTACTTATTTATTTATTTAATTTAAATAGTCTATTTCAATACAACATGTATTAACTATAGTATTTTCAAAGCCTGAATGATTCTTTACAATTAGATAAAAAATATGGAATTGTTTGGCTACAGAAGGCCTCATGTTGGCATAAAAATGACCCCAGAAAATCTATTTCAGGAGCTCCTGAAGGAGTAAAGTGGCTTTATATTTGCTGCCTTTTCAGTTTCATTCTGTCACGGAATGCGCTTGTCAGCATACATTTCCTTTACATTTATTGTTAGACATATGTGCAAATGGTGATGAAAAACCAGGTGTGTTTGGGCTTTTGAAGAATTCATACTCTTCAAACTTTTCTGAAAGTGTTTAAGTTTTCATTTTCCCTGTCTGACAGTTTGCCAAAAATTCTTGTGAGGTAAAGTCTGGAATGGAGAGATTTTAGAGGTGACGTAAGTGGCATTTCAAGATTCAAGATATCGTCTGTGCCAAGAAAGAGGGAGAGCACATGTGAGGCCTATTAGGAGTTTGAAACATTATTTTGAGAGGCAGCCAAAGATCATTGTATAACAACCTGGCTTCTAGGATTTATGACATTGGATGACATGACTTGATGTTTGCCCACAGGCTGAAGCTGGGTGGAATAGGTCATGAAAGGGAGTCAGAGAGACCACTGCTTGAAAGAAGCAAAAAGGGGACATGATCCATTCTGTACATAAAGAAAGTCAGAGCACATTACAGATTTACTGGAGAAAAAAGTGTTCTGCCCATGCCCCCTAGCTATAGCTGTTTAGTACGTGAGGCAGTTTGACAAGCTGGCACACATGATTGCGAATTAGAGGCAGCCCATTCACCTTAAGCTCAGGCTGCTGGAACATTCCTGTGAAAACTGATATCTAAAATTCCTTGTTCCAGTGAACCACCTTTCTGGTGTCCTCAGTAAACACACCAACATACTGTAATAAACTTATTTCCAGTACAAAACTGTGTATGAGATTTAACCCTCTGAGCTTCTGATTATCCTGAAATAATCTGATAATTAACTTTTGAGGTGCATTTTTCAGTTTGGGATGCATGAGGCAAGGGAAGAAAATGTGTGAGGTACAATATATTATACATATTTGCACCCTGGTACCTTCTTAATCCTAGAAAGACTTGTTAGACTGCATCAGTAAAAGAAGTATGTGCTCCTAGTGCTGCATTTGTTAGGCATTAGGGCCCATTATTAGGGTGAGAGTTCTGCCTCCAGTTAGAGAAAACAGACTAAACCACCTTTCTTAGGCACTGCCTGTCCCAACAACCACAGCAGACACCATTTCTGTGTGGATACTCAATGAAAAATGGCTTCTCCTCACAGATAACATGCTGTAGGTTTATGTAGTAGCCTTAATGAGTAAGGTCAGGCACACACATGAGTTAGTGTGAGCAGCAAAGGATTTGGGCGTTTGGCAAGTCCTAGTTATTTCCTGTTGAGGGGTGGTATGGGTGTGATCAGGAGGAGTCTCATGTACGTTGGGTCCTACTGACATAACCTTTGGCTTGAGAATACAAACCTAAACTCAAGCACATATGTCAAAGTCAGGTTTGAAACACCTTGTAGAAAAAACCCAAAATTTATTTATTTTGTTACAAATCAGGCAACTTATGACTTCTACCTTTATCATCACTGCACATTAAAAAGTTTTTTTCACACAAACTCTACTTCTTTTAATCTGAAACCATCACATATTTAGTTTTTACACTTAGGTGCCTGAGTTCTCATCCTTTCATGACAAAATATGTGGATTTTTAATTTAAGTTTTTTTACTTGACTCTCTTTTCAAAATGAATACATTTTAGTAATAAGTGACTAATATACTCAAACAATACTAATTGCAATATTATATGCTATTTGCAGTGGATAATTTTAGAGGTGTAGGTAAGGACTTGGATGCTATGATAACAGTATGTCAAATAGTATGTCTTTAACCGTTAGGATAAAGCCTTGTATTATTTTCCTGAGAATTAGAATTCCCTGGGACTAGACTTTGGGCTCTTCTTGTCTTTGAAGCTCACTGTGTTTCAAGTTTTGTATTTTTTGATATCATTTGGTTTTAAATTAAACCATCAGGGACTTTACAGTCTTTTGTAGATGTTGTCCAATAAGCATACTAAGTTAAGAAATCAATATATACAATACATGTCACACATCTGTAGCCTCCAGAGATATTTGCCAAAGAATTAAGTAGCAATTTCATGATGTTCTTCACAGAGATTTTTCATAAAAATCCCTGAAGGTGCAAGTGGTGAATAAATGCCTTAGGTTTAATATTGAGGAAAGCAAGCATCTCAAAGCAGAAGTGCATCATGCTCTAGAGAAGAATAAGCAAAAAATTAATAGATTCAGCAAAAATTGGTTCAGGTTTTGATCTGGCATTTAAAACATCTAAACATCATTTGCCATGAGAGGAAGAAAGCAATGCAACCAGTTCAAATTAAATGCTGGGGTTTTTTTTCCCTGTAAACTGTTCACAAAAATGCAGTTAAGATTTCATACAAGGCATGCATATACTTTCTCAAAAGGCTTTTTTTGACAGCTATCAGTTAACATTATCCATTTAGCTGTTCTGTAAATTTTAAAGTGATTTTCTTCAAAATGAGTCTGCTGAAAAATGTAGATATGAGATACATGTCAATGTGGGTGATGAAATTAAAAAGCCCAGATTTGGGGGCTTGAGAAATAAAAGATGAAAATAAGAATGATTTTTTATGTCTATATTTGTTTCAAATAACCTGAAGTCACGAAGTGGAAGGATGTAACAGATGCTAATTAACCAAGAAGGCACATCAACAATAACACAGATGTTGATGGCTGTCCATGGAAGCGTAAGCTCGGCTGAGATGACAGAATTCACCAAAAGTAGCCACCTCTTTCTGTTTTGTGAAAGGAAAAAAAAATCTATGCTTAATGAAAACTATATTTTCCTATCATTGCTAAAATGTCAAAAAATCTGTGGCACTTTGATACCTCCTTTTCCAAATGTCTCTAACATTAATTTTTCTACAGATGAGAGAACAGTATGGCAACTAAGCTGATGATTTTGTGCAACTTTTTTACATGTACTCCATAAAATTATACATGAACTTGAGTTTTTCTTTAACAGAGAGAAATAACTCCAGGTTTAAGAGATATCCATGCACAGATAAAGGAACATAATTTTATTGCACCTAGTAAATTATTTCTGGGAATGCTAAGGTTCTCTCTTACCAACTCCCACTCTTACTGATCGTTTCAATGTATTAGGAAGAATAGCATTACTAACTTCTAGGTATTAATGTGAGATGTGGATTGATTAAAAAGTTACTTCTTCTCAAAATTCCCTGAAGTTGTATAAAAAGGTGCACATATTTTCCAGCAAGAAACATATATTTGTCTTTAGAGGGTGCATTGTTGCAAAGGATTTATATGTTCTCATTTTCCAAACTATTTAATAATTTAGAAAATATGTCTAGCATGTAGCTTCTCAGTTCCATGTGTAGGGATGAATTCCAAGGATTTTTGATATGTTGTTAGAAAGTGCCATACTGTTAGTTCCTTTCTGTTTAACAGGGCTATTAAAAGCTATTATGAGAGGTTAAGTAGTACAAAAAATCTATTTTTCTTAGTTCTTATTGTATGGTTACAGTTTTTATTACTTATATAGGGGTCTAACTGAAACAGTTTCGATCATTTTATTTTTGTCTCACAATGGGATTTTTATATGTTTACTGTTTTTTCTTATGTCCCCCTGCATGTCCATTTTCCTGACAGGGATCAGTACCACATTAATGACATGGAATGGAAAAGGCAGGCACAGCTATAGAAAAGAAATCTTCATTGATCATACCAAGCGGCCAGAGTTACACACTGAGAAGTTTGGGTTTACCTGGAAAAAGCCTGACTGCCCATTCTCTCCCCTGAGGCTGCAGCACAACCAGTTGCTCATAAGCCTTAGGTTTTTACCTCCACTTCAAATCATTGCTTTAGAGCAAGAACTGATCAGGCCTCTACCAGCTTTTATATTTTAACTTTTTTTAATAAGATGAGTTTTAGTATGTTTAGCACCGGTGGCTGCAAACACTTTATTTATACATCTGTCTTCATCACTATCATCATGAGAGAAATTTGCCTATAAAGAATGCAAACTCTTAAAACCTAAAGAATATATAGACTGGTGCCAGGTTATATAAAGTAGAAATTCTCTTATCCATGCTAATGCTGTTGTGGTGAAGTGGGCTGGGGCAGGGCTGGTGTTTGACCTATACTTGCAAGTAGTACCACCCCCCACACAGCTGCTCGTAGAATTCAGAATTTGGATTCCGGATCTAAATATTTGATCATATTGCTGAACTATACAAGGTTCAGAGAAATTATGTCTGTAAATAAAATACTGATAGCAGCTACCATGCTTAAAACAATACAGAAAGTCTGTAAGGCTGATGTGAGAGCGCAGGTCCAACACAAATGTATCCCTGATTGACAAAAACTGATTTACTGCAATTAGCACAATACAATAGTTAGCTAAGTGTGTGCCAAATTTCATTTAGATAGAAACATATAGGGCAAATTTGTGCATAACAATCTCAGAATCACCTGGTTACATGTTTTCAGTCCCTTATACTCATAAGCCTGTTTCCTGAGTATTGTCATAATCCTCTGCTTTATTTCTCTGTTGAACTAGCTGTTCAGTAAAAGCTGTTTTCCAGGATGTTATTTCTTTCCTTTCTGGGTCTTCTGCTTCTCTCTGCTTGTCTAATACACACTTGAGAAAATGAGCAATTATTTTTTTGATTAGTGCCTCTGAGTCTTCTCCATTGAATAAAAGATTAAGAAAGATCTACCTACCGGTGAATCATTTCAGTTTCCAGACTTTTAGTTACACTGCAATTTTTTGTTTTATATGTGTGTGTTCTTGTGAAGTAACTGTTGACTTACAGAAAAATATGCTATCATTTTTCATGGGCCTATCAAGCTTCTGTGAAAGTAGTACCTATATTGAATCTGACTCCTAACGTGATTAATGTAAGAGTAGTTCTTAGGATTTGGGATTCCAGTCAGAAAATATCCTGCTGGTGTATCTTTTAATTTTACTTTTACAAGAAGTTTTGAACAAAAATAATATATTTTACGTAAACTGTCAACCTCACACCACCCAAACATACAAAATAGTCCACTACTAAAAACCCTGACAAAGAAATAAATCCAAACAGAAACATCTTGTCCATCAACAACAACGAAAAAATAGTATTGGACCAATGCAGGAAGTTAACCTGAATTATAATCAATTTTGCACCTGAGAGTAAAGATATTATAGAGGATGTTTCGAATGTGTATTTATCGAATGACCAAAGTTAAATATCTCAGAATGCAAAATAGCATTCAGGTTACCCTGTATGCTTGGAATAAGATGCATCAAATAAATAATATTGAATGTCTAACAGAGAAGCATATATAGCATCTTTTCTGTCTATTGAACTTTTGCTGTTGAGTAGCAGTTTGAATTGTGTATCCCTAAGTTTCTTTCTTTGCTTGTGTGCTAAAATACTTCTTTCCTAATGGTCTTTGAAAAGGTATGTGAAGGCAAGGAAAGAACTGAGTCTATTTTCGTGTATCATCCAAAGTTTTGATGCATTTCAGATTTGCTCTAATTCTCATCTCAAAGCTAAATCATTATTTCTTTTATGGTCTTCATTTCTGGATGGAAAAATACAAATGAGAATTTCCCAATCCCCTCTTTTCCATTCATGTACCTACGTGTGTATACGAATGTGTTCAAGTGTGTGCATGTATATGCAGACAGTATTTCATATGTGGATACTATTCTGGGGTATACTAGATACATGATTTTATTACTTCTTCACCTTACAAATTCTGTCCTCAGCCTCATTTGTTTGTTTTACCTTTTGCCCTAGCAGTTGGCATGCCATTTGTGTATGAGACCAGGATGATCTTAGAATCCTAAGTCTTCTGTATGGAAATTAGAAACACTATTTAAAATATACTGGGTCTGGCTCAGCTGGAGTTAATTTTCACCATAGCAGCCCTCATAGCACCCGTGTTAGGTGCTGAAAAGGACTGTGGCGGATTGGCCTTGGCCGGATGCCCACTGAAGTAACTCAGTCACTTCCCTCCTCAACTGGACAGAAATAGAAACAAAAGGCTTGCAGGTTGAGATAAGGGCAAGGAGAGATCACTCAGCAGTCACTGTCATGGGCAAAACCAGACTGGACTTAGGGAAATTAGTTTAATTTATTACCAATGAAATCAGAGTAGGTAATGAGAAATAAATCCGAATGTTAAAACACCTTCCCCCAGCCTCTCCCTTTGCGGGCTCACCTTTTCACTCTCGATTTCCCTACCTCCTCCTGTCAGCTGTGCAGGGTGAGGAAAGGGGTTGCAGTCAGTTCATCACATGTTCTTTCTTCCAGTCCTTGTTCCTCGGTGGAAGGACTCCTCACACTCTTCCCCTCCTACATGTGGGGTCCCTCCCATGGAAGTCAGTCCTCCACAAACTTCCCCAATGCGAGTCATTCCCATTGGCTGCACTTATTCACAAACTACTCCAGCACGTATCCCTTCCATGGGGTGCAGCTCTTCAGGATCGAACTGCTCCACTGTAGATCCCTCCTAGGGTCACAATGTAGGTCCCATTCCACTGGCTGCAGTCCTTCAAGAACAGCCTGCTCCAGTGTGGGCCCCTCACAAGGTCACAAGTCCCATCAGGAAACCTGCTGTAGTATGCGAGTCCACAGGTCCCTGCCAGGAACCTGCTCCAGCGTGAGCCTCCTCCACAGGCTGCAGGTGGATCACTGCACCCCTGTGCTCCTCCATGGGCTGCAGGGGCACAGCTGCCTCACCATGGTCTGCACCACGGGCTGCAGAGGAAGCTCAGCTCCCATGCCTGTAGCTCCTCCTGCCCCTCCTTCTTCACAGACCTTGGTGTCAGACATAAGCTGACATATGCAGACATAGCTGTTCCTCTTAAATATTCTCCCTCCTCTCTTTTCTGTCTGCAATTACTTCTGGGCGATAACCTTGTTTTTCTTCTTAAAGGTGTCCTAGAGGTGCTACTGTCTTCTCTGAATGACTTGGCCTTGGCCAGCAGAGTGTCAGTCTCAGAGCCAGCTGGCATCAGCTCTTTCAGACGTGGGGGAAGCTTCTGGCGGCTTCCCCGAGAAATCNTGGCGGCTTCCCTGAGAAATCACACCCGTAGCCACACCTGCTCCAAAAACATTGACACTCAAGTGCAATACCTTAAGAAGTGCACTTCATTCAACTGAAGACTTTTCCCTGTGATGATGCACAGAATAGTTTGAGTACAAGGAACAAAGTGGCACAGAACACTTTCTCATAAAGTTGGTCAAAACTTATTTTTCATCTTACTCAAAATATTAGCTTGGTCAAGATATCTCATCAAGGTTTAGTCAGTCCATGATTTATTATAAATTTTAAGCACAGCATAACTTTTAAAGTTCTTTAATTTTAAGCTTAAAGTGTCTCATGAATGTCCAGTAATTCCAGTGTAGATCAGTNGGAAAGAACTGAGTCTATTTTCGTGTATCATCCAAAGTGTTGATGCATTTCAGATTTGCTCTAATTCTCATCTCAAAGCTAAATCATTATTTCTTTTATGGTCTTCATTTCTGGATGGAAAAATACAAATGAGAATTTCCCAATCCCCTCTTTTCCATTCATGTACCTACGTGTGTATACGAATGTGTTCAAGTGTGTGCATGTATATGCAGACAGTATTTCATATGTGGATACTATTCTGGGGTATACTAGATACATGATTTTATTACTTCTTCACCTTACAAATTCTGTCCTCAGCCTCATTTGTTTGTTTTACCTTTTGCCCTAGCAGTTGGCATGCCATTTGTGTATGAGACCAGGATGATCTTAGAATCCTAAGTCTTCTGTATGGAAATTAGAAACACTATTTAAAATATACTGGGTCTGGCTCAGCTGGAGGTAATTTTCACCATAGCAGCCCTCATAGCACCCGTGTTAGGTGCTGAGAAGGACTGTGGCGGATTGGCCTTGGCCGGATGCCCACTGAAGTAACTCGGTCACTTCCCTCCTCAACTGGACAGAAATAGAAACAAAAGGCTTGCAGGTTGAGATAAGGGCAAGGAGAGATCACTCAGCAGTCACTGTCATGGGCAAAACCAGACTGGACTTAGGGAAATTGGTTTAATTTATTACCAATGAAATCAGAGTAGGTAATGAGAAATAAATCCGAATGTTAAAACACCTTCCCCCAGCCTCTCCCTTTGCGGGCTCACCTTTTCACTCTCGATTTCCCTACCTCCTCCTGTCAGCTGTGCAGGGTGAGGAAAGGGGTTGCAGTCAGTTCATCACATGTTCTTTCTTCCAGTCCTTGTTCCTCGGTGGAAGGACTCCTCACACTCTTCCCCTCCTACATGTGGGGTCCCTCCCATGGAAGTCAGTCCTCCACAAACTTCCCCAATGCGAGTCATTCCCATTGGCTGCACTTATTCACAAACTACTCCAGCACGTATCCCTTCCATGGGGTGCAGCTCTTCAGGATCGAACTGCTCCACTGTAGATCCCTCCTAGGGTCACAATGTAGGTCCCATTCCACTGGCTGCAGTCCTTCAAGAACAGCCTGCTCCAGTGTGGGCCCCTCACAAGGTCACAAGTCCCATCAGGAAACCTGCTGTAGTATGCGAGTCCACAGGTCCCTGCCAGGAACCTGCTCCAGCGTGAGCCTCCTCCACAGGCTGCAGGTGGATCACTGCACCCCTGTGCTCCTCCATGGGCTGCAGGGGCACAGCTGCCTCACCATGGTCTGCACCACGGGCTGCAGAGGAATCTCAGCTCCCATGCCTGTAGCTCCTCCTGCCCCTCCTTCTTCACAGACCTTGGTGTCAGACATAAGCTGACATATGCAGACATAGCTGTTCCTCTTAAATATTCTCACTCCTCTCTTTTCTGTCTGCAATTACTTCTGGGCGATAACCTTGTTTTTCTTCTTAAAGGTGTCCTAGAGGTGCTACTGTCTTCTCTGAATGACTTGGCCTTGGCCAGCAGAGTGTCAGTCTCAGAGCCAGCTGGCATCAGCTCTTTCAGACGTGGGGGAAGCTTCTGGCGGCTTCCCTGAGAAATCACACCCGTAGCCACACCTGCTCCAAAAACATTGACACTCAAGTGCAATACCTTAAGAAGTGCACTTCATTCAACTGAAGACTTTTCTCTGTGATGATGCACAGAATAGTTTGAGTACAAGGAACAAAGTGGCACAGAACACTTTCTCATAAAGTTGGTCAAAACTTATTTTTCATCTTACTCAAAATATTAGCTTGGTCAAGATATCTCATCAAGGTTTAGTCAGTCCATGATTTATTATAAATTTTAAGCACAGCATAACTTTTAAAGTTCTTTAATTTTAAGCTTAAAGTGTCTCATGAATGTCCAGTAATTCCAGTGTAGATCAGTAAGTTTGTTTGGTTTGAAAAACAGACGAAGCTGCCCTGCGTATAGGTGAATTTACACTAGAGATTCTATCAATGTAATTATTTAATCAAAAAAATCACATACCATCCAATTATTATTCTGCTAGTGAACATTTTCTGTATAGATCAGACTTAATTCATTTTATTGGCAAGTAGAGCAAAGGAGTCAGCTCTCCCTGTTGCTATAGATTCATGGACTGCAGCCATAAAAGTCCATTCAATCATCCAGCATATTTTTTTTGTGTGTAATGTAAGACTTCAAATTAATTCCTGGTTGAGTTAGAGCAGCATGGGGGAACCAACCTGTGTTTAAGAATTTAAGAATAGCAAATGCTTATCACTTGATTAAAATGTGTCTCACGATACTCTTAAAACTATTTTATTTATAATTTGAGTATATCTAGCTTCATGTACAAGCCATCTGTCATTATCTTGTATTTTCTTTTGATAGATTGAAGAAACCTCTTGCCAATCAGCAGGCCGCTTTAATTATAAAACTTAGTTGCTAGCAATATTTTTTCTCCACATCTTTATTTCTGCTGTTCTTCTTTTAAGCTGTTCCATTTAAGTCATGTTTGATGGGAACTCCAAAACTAGATGCTACTAACATAAAATTACAGCAGCCTAAGATAAGAAAGTTTGGAGATTTTCCAGAGACGTTAGATCACAGTAGTTTTATTTATGAATTCACAAATTACATTATTCCAAGGAGTTAAAGTCAATGTATATTCTTAATTAATTATTAAAATTACTCAAAATATTTCTCAGATCTCTGCTCTACGTGATAGTTCCCACCCTGCTTCAAAAAAGCCTAATTTTTCTTTTGTATGTTTTACTGTATGCTTAGCTGTAGTTAACATTTTTCATTGGGTAGACCAAAGTTTATTGAAAAAAATCAGACTTTCTATCAGAAACCAGTCTCATTCAACTATTTCAACCATATTTCTCTTAGCATATTCAATGAGGAGTAATGCTTTCCTACCAGACATAGGTAACAAACAACAGTAAAACACAAAAAAATTATGAAATCCGATAGAGTCCTGCTAGAAACTTAACTACTAAAAGTTTTTCAACTCTCAGTTAATTTTGAAATTTTCTACCTGGACAGTTTTACGTCTATTTATTGTGTGAGAGACTGACCTTGTACCTTCATTTTTCATTAGGCAAAGTGTGGTATAATATCAAGAGAAAAATTTGTGGTGCAATAGGTGTATTTCATCAACCCCCTTTTTAATTGTTAACAAAACTTATAGTGTTGAAAAAAGTATCAAGTCAGTTTGATGAGATTTATTTTCCATAAACCCATTTTGAGTGGCATTAATTATATTTGCCTCCTCTATTTCTTTATTAATCAAGTGTTCTCTCAGCCTCTTTCCATTACTTTGTCTGAGAGATCAATGTCAGACTGACAGGCCTAACATCACCCAGGTCATCCAACTCACCTTTCTTGAATGCTATCACAATATCATCTCTCTTTCAGTCTCTAGAGGACTGCCCCAGTGTTCCAAAACTTACAGAAAATCAATGTTAATAGTGCAGAATATTCATTGGTCAGATATTTTGCAGCAAGTTAAGTAAACTCTCTGATTAAAACCCATTAAGCTTTAGCACAGGCTGTGCAACATTAATCCAATAATCAAGGAAGAAAAAGTATATCTTTTTTCAAGTAATCTAAATACAACATCTGATATTATCATAGGCAAAGAACAGAAAAACATAGATGTGATTATTAATGGATAAAACTTACAATTGTAATTAGAATTATTTCTGACACACACAAAACTGCCCACTTTTCAGCCTTATATTGACTATATTTCTCCATGTGTAGTCCTAGTTTTCTTTCAAATTCCTAGCTTCTGATTTGTATTCTTCCATTTGTAACATAGAGATGTCTCAATTAGTTATTTAGCTGCAGGTTTTGGAGTCTTCATTTCTGGAGCTATACAGAAAAAGCTGTCTGTATATGGCTTTAAGCTCTAAGTGCCCCTGCTTGAGCAAGGGGTTGGACCAGATTCCCTCCCTGCCTTAGTCATTCTGTGATTCTATGGTCATGTGAAGAGAAGACCTAATGTATTTTCCTAGTGTCAATTCTAACAACTTTTTAGTAAGAAAGTTGCCATTTATAATTTTTCTTGTTTCAATTAATATTTTAGTTGGGTCTTTGTATATGCAGTCATTTGTATATGCAGTACTTGAAAGCTGCGCTGAATTCCTCTTTTACAAGCAGAGGTTTTCCCCCAAAGTCCTGTAAATTAGCTGTTACAGAGTCAGACACCGTCTTCAACAAACAATATGATGGTCTATGTCAGTTAAATATATTTCCAAATTAATAGACTAAATTCATTAATTAATTGTTGCTTCTGAACTGTAGCAGGTTACTTTTCGAAAGTGCTCTCCTTTTCTTTCTGCATGCTCAGGTCTCTCCTTCAGTACTTTGAAGTTTATTCAAGGATGAACTATGAAGATAACTTTACTTGAAAAGTTTACAAAGTCATGTTTCTAGCTTTAACAACAAGAAAAATATGTATATTTAGAGAATATTACATATGGACTACATGGAAATGTATATTTAAATAAAACATATATAGGGTGTGGATTCAGTTCCTGATTAGGACAGTATATTTAGGTCCATACATGTAGTTTTCTGCCTCTGTGCTAAATATACAGCCGTGTACTATCCAAAATGGCCCAACAGGCTGATGTCAATGCTGTCTAAGAACCTTCAGATTACTCCAGCCATCCGCACGAGCCGTACTCCGGAGCCATACTCCGAATACCATCCGTCTGACATGGTATTCACAGGAAACCCAAGATCTCAATCCACTAGAAAACACATTCAGGGTGTACTGAATACACAGTGTACTGAGGTTTTAGCTACCATAAGCGATGGAATCTTGTTTCAGTCGCCTGCAGACACGTGTCCAGTGCCATCCGAGATGCTGTAAGCCATCTCTTCCTCAAGTTCTAGAAATCTGTGTTTTGAAGTGCAGAGCAATGAAAACTAAAATGAAGCTCTTAGTCATCCAGGTTCTCCTTTTCTGGAGAGAGGTTCTTCTTTTCTGCTATATTTTTTCTACATTTAAAAGCATTTCAATCACTTTTGAAACAGAGAAAACACTCAGTTTTCTTGGTTCAAATTAATATTTGCATAATTTTACTTGTAAGTATTACTATGGAGCAATTATAAAAATTTCTATGCAATTATCAACTCTTTGAATGAACAGTTCTTAGTAACATACATGACTGATATTGTCTCCTTTGAACTCCAGATGTTTCCTCTCTTGCACATTTTATCAGTACCCAAAAAAGGTGGTTTTGGTGGAAGAAAATTGTTTATCTTGACTGTGGCCTTTTTATTTCATTGATGTATACTTGCAAAAGTTATTTATATATTTAAATTTTCAAATAAAAGTTTTTGAGTAATGTAGCAGAGTCTTTGAAGCAGCAGTTCAAGATTAATTTCTAATTTCAGCTTCCTGGAGAGGTTACTTTTTTAGATAATGAAAACTGTCTTTTCTTATTATATGTCGATAGGATTTTTTTCATATTGTAATTTTGGCATTTCAAATTCAGAATTTCCTTCGTATCTCCATGTTTGCACTTTAATTGGATGAGACTATCCAGCAGATTAGAACAAAAATGCCAACTTGTATTTCTAACCTTATTATTTAAAAACTCTGAGGAACCGTATGACTTTGGCATTACTGCAGTGCTGTTGTTTCACTACATAACCAAGACAGACAGAGTGAATTTATGGCTATTTGGAGTATTTGACAAATACCAAAGGAAAATTGCTATATAAGCAATGTATAAATACAGTCAAGCAATTTATTTCTCATTTTCTAAGAAGCAATTTGATAAGAAAACGTTTGCAGAATTAAGTGAATGGCTGCATTATACATGTTAGTAAACAGATTGGATTATTTCCTTCTTTCTCCTTGTGATAAGCAACTTTGCACTTCCCTAGGTGTGACTTTATTGGTGTATGAATAATTCAGCTTTTTCAACTAACTTATCTCAAGAATGAGTGCTATCCAACATTTTTTCTTTCCCTTTCCTGCTATGCCCTTTGTCAATTCTTCCTTATGAAGTAGATTGTTGAAATATAGACAAAAGGGAGATAAAAATTCCTCAAGGCACAGTGAGTGAAACAAAGGAATATTCAGTTTGCAGAAGTTATTCTTGATTTATTTTTGACAGGTGTAATTGAATTAGATTTCTAGGGGAAATAGCAAATGTTGTTTGGAGATGACAAGCACATTTTTACAGTTTTTGTAGCTTCAGCATACTGTATATCAGTAATATATGAATGGACAAAATATTATCAAATTCATTAGTTAAGGTCGACATTCATGCTTTTCAAGTAGTCAGAATTCAGGTTGAAATTATAGCAGCTCATATAAGCAATGGTGACATCATCATTCATGAAATTTCAGTGATACAGTGTCACAGAGAGACCTGGAATTCAGTACATGTGCAAAAATATTTTGAATAAATTGGCTTATTTGCTGCAAAATGAAAATTCAGGTCAACAATGGTCTATGCAATAAAAAAGGTGAGTATAATTGATTTCGTGCTTAGATTTTCACATAATTTATTTTTATTTGAATGAGAAAAATGAGGCATTTTTCAACATTTCTGTAATATGTGCAACAAATTTAAAAAGTCAGTAAGTCTCACAGGGTCATTGTACGTAGTGAAGCCCTTATATCATAGTAACAATAGTTAATAGTTAGTAATTTAGCTGGAAATTAGAGTTGCACTGGTCATTCACCTTAGCTCATGAATTTAAAATGTGTGCTTCGGGATATCTAAAAGCATTAGGACATGTAAAGAAGCACACTGGGTTCCAGACACGTTTCAGATAACAGCTGTATGAAGTTATACTTCTGAGAAATGTTACCTTTTTGCAGTCATAATAAATTAATCCTCTGCTTCTTAAAGCTCATTTGAAAACTCTGTTCCTTAGTCTTGTCTGTTCTTTTGGTGATATTCTGCAACCAAAATGTCTTCATATGAAAAAAATGCTAGCATCCCTTGACTTCCAAAATTCCCAAGGCCTATGTTGTATATGATGATGACTAATTATATACACTAATTTTTCATATATAATATCATATTAAAAGTCAAATGAAAACATTCTGAAGCACAGAATCTCTAAAATCTTTGAACATGTTCACACATACATTTTACAATTCTTTCTGCATACTTGAACTTCTTAAATGTTGACCTTACAGAAAGCCTTTGGGGTAAAATATGTGAATGTTAATAATCCCCTAAACACTTATTTACATTATAAACTCCTAAATCTTCAAAAGAACTGTCACAGGCTCCTCTCCCAAACATTTCAGTCCCATGTCCATTCATCATTTGCTTTTATCATGCAAATTCTCAGACAGAAAGAAAATTCCAGGCTGAACGAGATATTGGCACTTAGAACAAATATGTTTTTCTTTTTCCAGTGAGTGACTACTGTTCTTTAATTTCAGCCTTTGTTAAGATAATTTCAATCACAATCTTACAGATTCCAGTTATAAAATCTATGAATTTTGTGTGAGTTGTGTAAAGTTAATATTATCAATATAAGCATGGTACAGCCTTGCCAGGGACTCCAGTTAGGAGGGAAACTCAGGATTGCTTTGTACAAGACCAGTAGGCACAGTCTCTTCAATGAAAAGTTTGCAATCCAATTTAAATCACAAAGCTATAAGTGAGTATTACAGATTGAAGGAGAAAAGTGATGACGAAATAATGTTCAGAGGTGCTGAAAATTGTTTGTCAGAACATTTTTCATTACCAAGTGTTGTTCCAATCACACTGTTAGTGTGAGATTATGCAGTTTTATATTAAATTTGAGTTACCAGTATTTTCTTAATTAAACTTCTCGGAAAAAGCGCAAGTAGTTACTTATTCTATATTACACTTTATTCTGTAATTTCTTTCATATTTTCTCATTCTTTAGTACATTTATTTTATTGGTTCTGTATTTTATGAGTTTAGGAATAGCAGTAGGCAGTATTTAGTACCACTCTTAAATGGCATAATAAATAGCTTAAATGTGTTACTGGCTTTCATGTAATCCTCTACATCTTCAATGCTACTTTAATTGAAATATCTGTTTTTCTAAATTACGATATCTTCTGCTCATGGACTGTCAGATCGTTTCATTAGAGTGCAAAAAGGAGTTCTGCCTTAGAAAATAACATAAGCCCTTCAGGTACGGACTGGGGGCATGGCTTTTTCATGACAAGAGCTTGTGTACCAGTCCAGAATATTTATGCAGGGTATTAGAAATTACGTCATGTTTACAACAGCTTTTCTGAACCTACATTGTTAAGAACTTGGTCTCAAACACAAAAGGTTCAAAATTGTGGCAAAAGCACACACAAATTCTACTTATCTTTCTTTACAGACATACAGATCCTTGAAAATCCTTGCTGTTCAGGTATGAGCTTCCTTTCAGAAATCTTCAAGGGAAAATAAATAAGAGAGAAGAAAATTCTAAAGGAAGAACTTTACCATATGTTTTCTCCTTATAGCTCCATTTTTCTCTGATTGTCGCACAAAAGAAGATCATATTTTCTTGGTATATTTCTGTATCTTAGAGGAGAAATATGCAATTAAAATCTCTTATACACTTATCAGAAAGTGGAAGATTAAGCAAAATTCAAAATACTGCATTATCTTAACTGTATCAAGCACTACATAAGAGATTGTGGTATTTTATAGAAATCTCACAGAAACAGACAACATTCATATTATGCAACAAGAAAAAAAAACCAGGCATACTTGTTTTTCCATTCTTCCAATTCACAAAAGATTTCCAATCAAAGACGTAAATCATGCAGCACATCTAGAAAATAAAAAACACTTTTAAAGGAAGTGGTTTAAAGTGAAAAAAACTCATAATAGACAGTAGTCATTTCTGCCTAAGTAAACTTAGCATTTTAGGTTAAAAATAGAGATAAATAAATCAACCTACTCTGAATGCCTCTGATCTGCAAGTTCGTTGCAGACATCTAGTCACAAAACTCGGCATTTGGAGGATGCTTTGCAGTGCAAGTGTTGTGTGTGAGCACATAGATGTGAATTGTTATTGCTGGAGGAAACTCTCATTGCAGTGGACTAGCACAAGTTTTCTAAAATTCCAGATGGTGAGAAAATAGCATAGCTATTTTAAATAGAATTTTATTTCCAGTGTTAAAAAATATCTAACAGAATACTATGATTTAGAACATATTTGTTAGGGATATAAAGTTGATCCACTTTCAACTGATCTGGAAAAACAACATGTTACAGCTTGTGACATCAGCAGTATCATTTCAGTGTGACCACTTTTTATGATTTCTGTACTGGGGAATAACACTTAGTGTACTTTAGAATTTGTTTTATCATCTTGTAATCAGTGAATGCTGGGACAGAATCCTAATTTTTTAAGATTTTTTTTAAGGTCTAAATTTTGTTACTTTTAATTTCTAGTATACTCCACTGAAATGAGTGGCAGAAAAGCTGAAGTAACACTCTGAAAAAGAAAACTGAAAAAAAATTTAAAGCAATAGAGAGGTCTAAAAGGGAGAGGTTATAAGAGCAAACAACTCTGAACTACAAACATTTTTGAATAAAGAGATCTGCAGAAGAGCTGTGTGCATGCTGGAGTGCAATATCAAAGAAAAATATTGTCCTTCTGAGCACATCCACCTCCTGACTTTGCCTGACTACTGGATGAAAAGAGAAATGGGCATTTTTATGATGTGCAAATATAGCTGTATTGCAGCTTTGAACTAAACTGACCATTGTACTTTTTGTGGGAAAGTACATTAGCATTGATTAATGAGTTTTGTTGGAAAATATTCAGTTAGTAACAAATAATTAGTGGAAGAAAATAATCAAGTACTTCTGTATCTCCACGGTGTCTATTCATTTAGTCAAATTTGAATGCCTCTTAATTTAGCCCTGGCTCTCAAAACAATTGCAGCAATCATTCTAAGTTTACTTTTCTAGGTAGTACTTGTCATTCATCAGATTTCAGATATGGTGTGTCCTACTGATGATTGTCCTTATTTTTAAAAAGTATCTAGAGGTCAATGAGCCGTATTGTGTTCATGATGGGCAGATTAAGCATTTCTGTCATCTTATATCAGAATGAGAAATACTAGTTTATTGAATATTTTAATTTATTTGTCTCCCCTGCAGCATATATTTCCTCAGCAAATTAAGTTGTAATGTTTGTTTTTATTTTAGGTGTTAAAACTAAAGATGTGAACGGAGATCTCATGTGAAGAATTCAAATAAAATTCTCTCTTCCAATTAGAGCTCCAGCTGTGCAGTTAGTAGGGCAGCAGTCAGAACAGTGACAGTGACAGAAGGCACTACAACGAGTGGAATTGAAAAGAGATCTAAAATCAGGAGCACCCTCCTACACTACCAGGAGTACAGGCTAGAGGAAATGGGATTCTACAGTACCTCTAAACCTTAGAATGTGATGCTGGACTTGTAAGGTAGATCCCTGCCCAATTGCTTGTGCCACCTTTTTCCTAATGAAATTAAAAGAATTTTTGTTTAAGGCTCATGCAGACCTGGACTGTCACCGGAAGCTGACTCTCCACCTGTTTGCTGTACTATCGTCTAAGGCAGTAAATATTTTTTCAGCAAGACTTCTCCAATGTGAGCAATTGATTCAGCTATCACACTCACATAATGGAATCAAGAGGAGAAAATAAATTGAAAAATTAAAAAGTCTCATATGCTTTAGCCTGAAAAATATTGGGAATTCCTGGTAAAACAAGTTTTATGCTGCAGTGGGTGACAAAACATCAGAACACATCTTCAGAAATTTAGCACATGCAAGAAGTCTCTCTCTTCACACCCTGTAATTTAAAAATTATTTCCACTGCACTTGGAATTGAGGTAATGATACTTGAATGGTGTGGGCAAACTGACTGGAAAAAACATTGACAGATAGAGGAAAACTGTATACAACATTGTCAGCAGTGTGGCACAATGTCAAATTTTGACTCTTACAGATTGACTATACAGAACAGTAATTGTTAAACAATTGTTAAACAATGTATTGATAACTTTGTCTACCCTATTTCACTTATTTTGAATCAATATAATTATATAGCATCTATCAAAAAGGAATTTTGTCTCTGTATTTATAATTTTTTTCTTCCTCCAACACATTTTTTTGATTGGACCTAGAATAACTAGATAAATTCAAATTTCAAGTGAAGTTCTTACAAAAGAATAATTAATAACTGATAATTATTTCTACTACTGTTTCTGGACTTTTAACACCTGGAGTACCCACAATATCTGAGTCTCTGTTGTGCAAAGCTCTAGCCAAAAGCCGACTTTCAGAATTAATTAGCCCGCTATTTAAGACAAACTGTTAAAGCTTCACAGTAAAATACGTCTGGCTTTCCATACTCCTAGGTACAGAAAGTTTCCATGAATGTAATAGTACCTACGACTACCAAAATTTTGCTGCTGTGTTGCTTGGTTTTTTCTTAGTTACATCTTTACTGCTCTTACGAACACAGATTTTCGAGTTAAACCTCAAGCTGTCAAAGCTGGGTGGTTTAGTTTAGCCAATCTGTAGCTGTTCAGCGTAAACATGAATTTCCCTGCCAAGACAAATTGCTGTTTCTCTCCAGCACAAAGAATGCCATGGTGGAGAAGCCAGACTAGAGGAAAACATATATGGGGCACGGACCTCAAGACTGACCCCTCACATCAGCCCGAACTAACACGGACGCAGAAAAACCTATAATTGAATAGAAGATGCTAGGCAAGTAGAATCTTCCTCTGAATTTATTCTTTTGTTTTATTCTTGCCATGTAATAAAAGTCTTAAAAGCCACACAAAAGTTTGAATTGTTTATTTTGATTCTTCAGCTTCTGATCTTGGAAGTGCTGCCTAGAATCGAAAGACAAAAACTTTCCAAACAATATTAAGAGTGGCAGGATAAAAAGCAAGTCTTGAATGAGAGCTTTCAGGTGCACAAATATGTCTATGCACATATGTGATACAGAATTTCTACAATTTTCAGAAGGTTAATTAATTAGTTTATCCAGCAGGTACATCTAATAAGAGACCAGTTGCCCCAGCAACCCACCCTTGGGTCAGCCCTTTGGAATTGGTCCAAGGGGCTCTTTGTCCTATGTCTTTTTATGTCTTTCAAATTCAGGTGAAAAACAAGATGTCTTTGTTAAAAATTCTCTTATTGGGAATAAGACTAAACAGAATTTCAAGAAAGTGATAAAAGGGTTAGCTTATTATTCTAAAATGTGAGAAAGGGCAGGAAAAGTACTAGAAACTATACAACTGTATATTAAAAGTCTACAAAGCTACAAGTGTATAAAAAAATCTAGATAAAAATCTAGGCATCAGCAGAGACAAAAAAAAAGATCACGTAAAATAGAACATATTGAGAAAATTGTAACAAATGTTATGCATGAATAGTTAATAACTAGAGACGCCTTTTTTGCTTCAGACTGGTGCATCTGTCCTCTACAGTAAGATGTTGAAGGTGTTCCGTTGTGAAACTTAGCTTCCCAGCTCTAAAACTGATATAATCAGACTGTCAGGTAAAAACCCTCAGCAGTTTATTCCTATGCATGTACCTGCTGAAAGAGCTTGTACATCCCTTCTTTGATTCATTATTTATATGGGTTATTTCAAGGCACTAACTTTACTGGCTCAAGAGACTTTAATAATATACCACATGCACTTTCAAAATCAAGTTATGTTCTTACCTGGAAAACATTCTTCTGCTCTCTCTGTAAGGGAAATTTATAGAATTCTGTAAGAACAGCTCAAAACACCACACTGCGATTGCAGAATGAGGAGTTAATGTTACAAACTTTTGGGGGAAAGGGGAAGAGACTGTATTATGTCTTTCTCATCATGGGCCTATTACAACCTAACACAACTTAAAAGACATAAAAAAAAAGCCTTTCAGAAATCCACTGTGAATCAACAGTCTGCTGGGAAAAAAAAGAAAAGTAGTTTTTTACTAAAGTGTGTTGGTCTGACTTTGGCAGACATGAATTCACCATGACTGCAGATGAGGACACTGAATACCTAAAGAAAAGAAGGGCGTTACCAATTTTCATGGGAAAAAATATAGCTATTACAGGGCTTTTTTGCCTAGAACAGAAAAGCAGAACAAGAATCAATGCCAAAGTCAGAAAAATTGAAATTAAAAGCAAAGCACAATATATTTTAATAGTATTATTAACCTTGGTAACAAGCAACAAAGAAAGTGATAGATTCTCTGTCTTCTGGTGTCTTTTAGTGAAGATTATATTTCCTGGAAGACAAGTATTAGCCAATGATCCATATCCAAATGCAGATAATCAAGTTCAGTGGAGGTTGTCTGAAATGTAATGGCCTGTGATATACAGTACAACAGACTAGCTGATGCAACGATGCCTTCTGGCCTTGTGTTTTTCAAATCAATAAACTTAAAGATGAAAAAAGTGCAGAGCCACAGTTATGTTATACATGCTATAACCTATATGATCCTCCCTCATGAGCTTCCAAGGATATAGTATTTTAAATAACAGTTCTTCCTTCTTAATGTAATAAGAAAAATGCAGTTTTCTTCTGAAATAAATAAGAATAAGGGTGAAAATCTGCTCCTACTGACATTACTGGAAATGCTGATGTTAATTACAATAAAGTCAAAAGTTCAGCCCTAATCTCTAGCTCCAATGGCTGAAAATAATATAAACCCTGAAGTTCCAATATTAGGGAAGGAATTTGTCATTTTGCTTGAAAGCTACATCTAAGCACAAATATGTTTAGAAAAAATGAATTCTATTTCTTAAGTGCCATATTTTTTAGTAAATTTGTAGAATTAAATGGACTGATTGAAAGCCTTTGGCTGCCTAGACTTTAGAAACATATGTACAGTACGTACATGATTCTGCTAGCTGCAATTCAAGAAAGTAGTGCTTAACCAAGGAACTTAACAAGATGTGTAACAAATCCCGTGTCCTGTTTCAGCCCGGACAAGATTAATTTTTGCAGTAGCTGAGGGGGTCTGTCTGTGGGCATATCTAAGAGGTCATTCAGTACTATTTTACCTCATTGACAGGGGCTGGCAAGAAGGGTCTCTCTCTTCCCCTTGTTTCCGAAAAAGGGGCATCACTTTCCATTTGGGAAAAAACATGGTGGAGGGAGTAGAGGGGTGGTGCTGGCAGCAGTCAGATTGCTTTGGGTTGGACTCAGTGAGCATTTTGCATGTAAATCACCCTCTTTTTTACACCTTTGTTATTAATATTTTTGCTATTACTATTCATTTTTCTTATCTCAGAGCTATTTCCAGTAAATTGTTTTTTATCTTGACCTGTAATTGCTGCCTTTTTTATCTCCCACCAGAATGGAGGGGGTTGCGAGTGAGCCTGTGAGGGGAAGAGAGCACTGAATTAGCAGGTGCCACTCCTAAATCGCACCATCCAGTAAGGAGAATCTGATAATGGTTATTATGTTAGGAAAATTGTATAGCTGTAGCAAAATTAATAGATTTTTTAAAGCATAAACTGGGATGATGATGTTTTTCTACTGGAGATGCTGACCCAGAAAATAGAGGAACCCTGATGACGAAGTTAAGAGATCCTTTAAAAACAGAAAAAAAGGCAGAAAAAAATAAATGACACATGGATGGGGAATTAGGAACAGGATAATTAACAATATTAAAAAATAAAAAAGAGAAACCAACCAATATTTTTTAAAGACAAAGTCAGATGACGAAAAAAAACGTACCTTCACCTGTCCTTCTCACCTGTCTTTCAATCCAGTCAGTGTCATTAATTTTTAGCCTCTGATATTCTGCTGAGCATCTGATATGCATGTCCTAAATATTCTTCATTGGATTGCATTTAAGTCACTATCTAAAGTATATGTATTAACATTAAAATTTTATAGAACATATACTGTGGAGTTGTGAAGTTTTAACAAAGGTGTCCTGTCAGTCTTTTTTTAGATTCAGCCTTGTTGGCAACCTTGTTCTTTTTATACCTTTTCATTTTCACCAAGGGTAATTAACCTCTCTGTGTGGTGACAGTTTTGAAAAAATGTGAAGTTATTAATGACCATCATGATTCTATTAGAAATGCAAAAGATCAAATTTAGTAGGAAATTTCAATCAAAGCAGAAAAGGTAAGATGCTAAGCTTGAGTCTCTTAGCATTTCCTCAAGATAGATACATAAAGAACTTGGGAGAACAATAGCATAACCTTCATCAAAATTCTATGAGAATATTACTGTGTTCCTAGGACATTCTGCAATACAACACCTTGCAAACACTTACAGCCTGCTTAGGTATTCAGGGAATATCTTGATTGTTGCCGGTTTCATTTATCATTAAGATATTCTGCAAGAACATAGAAGAAAAATTATTTTAACACAATTCATATATCTATATGTATTTTTATCTGTAGAATTTTGATAACTGCATTGAAATCAGCTGTTTTATTTATGCTTCATGTAGCAAAACTCGATAGACTGTTGTAGTCTAAAGCTACTTCATAAAGATATATCTATCTGGAGAAGTGATAATGTCTGTTTGTCTTACTCATTTTAGTGAATTCTCTTCTTCCCTACATAAAGATCAGATTACCTGGCTGAGTTGTGGAAACACACACAAAGACAAGATCGGAGAACAACACTCACACCATCAACCCACAGAGGGATTACAAGGCTTCAGGTTTACCATTTACTTCATTTACAATTTTAAATCCTGCTGTGGGATAGGAGTGACTTGCTAATGGAAAACTCAGTTGACTGTATAATGGGACAATAACTATATAACTATATAATGGAGAATTTAGATGACTCTATCCTGACTTCATGAGACTGAAGGCTCTTTTATCATTGTCTAATAACTGCATGTCTCCTAGCACATTCAAAACTGACCTATAGTTTCCTCTTCTGATTAGACAGGATAGAGAGAGTTCTTTGCAGATCAAATCCTGTTGGAGTTGCTACTCAAACCCCATTTATCATACTGCTACCCTCTCAATTAATTAATTCACCAGTGTCAGCTAACAGTGCACTCAAAGCTCACAGTATGCTCTGCCTCTAAAGCCATGCTTTTTTGTTTAGTATACAATATAATCTAAGCAAGAGAAAATTAAAAAGCATTCAAACTCTAAATTCTTTAATTCCATATTCCCAAAAATGCAGCAATCAGTATTTTTTTCATTTGTGAGTAAAAAAATAAAATTCAGCAAAATAAGTATCAGATTTTTTTTAATAGTACTAATTGAATTACTTCTCATCAAAACCTTCAGGCTAACCATGGGCAATAGGCAAGAGGACAAAAAAAAACAGTTTTAATTTTATAATGCACATTTTTGATAGGCAAGCAGGCAAACAGACAAATAAGTATAATTAATGAGCTTCAAAAAGAAAAGGAGGGGATCCTTGATCAGACTAACCTTTCTGTAAATACTACTGCATTTGATAGACCAAGATAGTTTTCAATATATTAGAAATCTTCTCAACTTTAGAGGTAATTTGGCCCTGGATTTACACACTGATGAGCCTTCATCATGGTATTTTATGACCAACAGTTTTGAACTTAACTGTTGCCTAAAAACAGGTTTGATCAGTCCAGAGTAGAGTATCAATGATGAGAAGTAAATTAAAAGGTGTTTTAAAAATAGTGAGGAGTGTTTAACCTTCTAGAATTTTTTGTGCCAGAACTGTTAATTAGTACAATAGTCAATATTTGGAGAAAGCCATTGAAAGTGTTCCTTAAATACTGACAAATTTAAAGGCAAGTTACAAAACACTTCTCAAAGTGCAGCTAGGATTGGGAAGAGTAATTTTGGGGTTTTTTAATACATAAATAAAAGTCTCCAGTGAGCTATTTAGTCATATGTCTATGACATTCACATTCACATCTATAACATGAAGTGATTCTTCTAGCTCTTTGTCGAAACGTGTTCCATTTTTTGGCCTTACAGTAAAAAAATAGTAGTCCAAAAGTAAACAGAGGCACATGTGACAAGAGCTCTGAATTCTGAGCCCTCAAAGGTACCAGAAGAAAACTGTCTCAGATCCTTCACACAGCTCTAATTAATTATCTCAGCGAGTGCTACTGCAGAGCTAGGCAGGTAGCAGAAAAGTGGGCAATGTCTGGGAGATTTCAGGTCTCTGACAGCAGAGATGCTGCCCAAAGGTACCCTATCTCATTGCTCAATCTGTTTAACCAAGAAGCATTAACCTGAATAAATTTGCTAAGCTGCAGCTTGACAAGAGAGCAAAAACATGTCCAAAGACTTGCTTATATATTCCAGCTACATCCAATAAATCTATTACTTCTTGAAAAATTTGCTTCACTTATATCTCTCAGGCTACTGCAGTTATGGTATTGCTTCAAAAGCGGTTGTCTAGTTGCCTCACATATGTACCCGGGGTATCTTTAATCAAGACAGCTTTCACTGGTGTTCATAGCAGTGAAAGAAGAGCATGAACTTCATCATTCTTTGTACACTCAAAGGATTGTGGACCAGTTTGTTTGAAACCCTCATCAGAGTGACTGCTTGGATCCCAGTTCCTGAGCTAAGCACAAAGGGAGAAATATATCTTCTACATTTTTAATTGCTATCCTTATTATTTTTATAGTCATCATCCTCATCATCATCTTCAACACAGTTAGAGGAAAGTGTACCACACTGCACTCAACAGCTCCAGAGGGGAGAAGCTGCTGCACCCTGTGTCCCCAGTCCAACCAGAAGTGCAGTTGTGTTCCTTCCTTTCTTTCTTCCTTCCTTCCTTCCTTGCTTGCTTGCTTGCTTGCTTGCTTGCTTCCTTCCTTCCTTTCTTTCTTTCTTTCTTTCTTTCTTGGCTGAAAAATATTTCAAGAAACTAAGAACAGTTAAATACTAATCACAGTTTTGATCACTAATTACCTATCAAAAAGTTTAGTGTGATGATCATCAACACATGCAAAGCAGGTTTTTATGGCCAGCAAGAGATAGAGAAATTCAAAATAAGAGACTCTGCAGAGCAGCAAAAGAGATGAGAGGGTGACAGATTAAATATATAAATTAACTACTCTAAATAAAAGAGGCAATGTTGATGTAATAAAACTTTCTTTTCAATATGCACTTATATTCGATTAGGGACATCAATAAAAAGAAAATGTTGTAAAAGGCCAACAGATGCCTTGAGGCAAATAAAAATCCCAAATGTCATCTTCACAGATGAGACAATAGTTCCAATATCATATATTTCCTATGGACAGACACAGCTACTTTTAAGTGTGACCAAAATGCGCCTGTAAAATCATGTGTCAGAGGATTTTGAGAACAGGGAAAGGTTTTATAAATATCTTGGAATATGGCCTGGCTTGCTGTGTGGTTTTGTGTAATATTTCTAACTTGGCAACCCAGAAAATGTAGTTTGTGCATAGACCACTTTTTGTACGTATTTCAGATATGATGATATTATAATATAGGATATGTAGACAAATATTGATCTGTAATGGTTACAAAAGCAAATTCTACTAAATAATCTTTCCTTGTAGCTTTGAAGTCAATGAACCAAAGATTACTTGGACTTTAATATTCAGTGAAACTCAAAGAATTATACAGGAAATGTGACGCAGGAATAGGGAGAGTTAGTGCAGGAAAATCCTACTGTTCTAAAAATATATAGCACTTTAATCCCAAGGAAGCATCCATGTTGTACAGTTTGACATTAAATTCTTGGACCAGATCCCTACCTGTTGTAGTCTAATAGAATTTAAATTTATACAGTGGTAAAGCTGCTCGTTGCTCTGCTTTACAAGTCATTAGCAGTAAACATTATGTAAATTAAAACAAATCAAAAATAGCATAAATCACAGGCCCAAGCAAAGCCCTTCAGAATACTCAGAGTATGTGTAGAAATCTGAACAAATACATTAGCAAATGATGAACTAAAATTGCTCACTTGCATTTCTAGGAAAAAAAAAAATAAAACCAGAACCATTTTCCTGGATAAAAATGAATATATAATCAATAAACCTTAAAAAAGAATGTGTATTGTGGCTGGTCAAAGGGCTACAAACACCACATTGGCTGATGAACTACATATGGTTTTTTGCATCCATCTTTTTCTTTTATGATGAAAAAGAATTTTTGCTGATAGTGTTTGAGAGCCAAGAAGGACATGGCCTGAATCTCCATGATTTGCACATGATGTTTTCTCAGATTTGCGGCCTGGCTTCCAGAAAGTAAAACTTTTTAGTTTCTTTTTTTCCTCTTTTCATTCACTGGTGAAAGATAACACATCATTAATATATTCAGACAGTAAAATCGTTAAAGCCACATCTTCAAAATTTCACCTGTGTTTGTTCTCTGAACAAGGACATTGTGCAAGTGCTGCAACGGTATTTGCCATCCATTGAAGCAGAAATTCTGGAGTCCTTTAAGCAGCCAGAAAAATGGTAGGGGGTAGAGAAGGCGATAAAGGCCTGCCACTCATCTGAAGAGATTGCCTTCCCAGGGTGATTTCCCAAACAGCAAAGCACAGCAATTCTAGGGCTAATAATGCCTATGGAGAGTAAAGAAGAACAGATGAAGTATTATGATGTTTAGGAATACAAATGTATTTACATCTTTTCACCAGAGGTGTTACTAAGCCATTGAATAAATATAAGATAACAGGCTAGAAAGACTGATCTGGAAGTACTCAAGGACAACTGAATCTGCAAACCAAATGCTAAATAAAAATATCAGCCTCAGTCTTGCGTGCTAAGATACAAGATACAAACATAGTTACTTAGACATAATGTACACAGCCAGGGAAGTTTTCCACTGAAATATGTCTGTGCCATAACTAGGAAAGGGCTGCTGCAGATGCAGGACTTTGGTGAGGCAGAAGCTGTCTTTTTCCTATAAGGTGGAGTAATACAGTATTAATGTAATATATTTCCCACCTGATTTTAAAAGTTTTGTGGAGGCTTAGCAGTATCAAGATATTGATTTATTATTTTACAACTCAGTATACTCTGATGTTCCCCCACAAAAACGACACAAAATTCTGAAGGAAAAGATCTCTTATCTCCATCTCCCTCTTTCCAAATAAAACTCACAGGACACACTTTACTCAACAAAGTTTCGCTGAAGATACATGACGGTTCCAATAATATACCATACCACAATATTCCATCATTCTCATCTTAGATATAGATACATATATATATATATATTTAGAATCTCACCTTCTAAGTATTTCTGGGAACGTGGACATTTCAACTCTTTTGCTATGTATTTCTACACTTATTTATTAGTAGTTCTAGTGCTACTGAAAAAGGTTGGACTGACAGTCCCAGAGAAGAAAATCCTACATAGAAAAAGGATAGGGTTAACAGATTTCTCTGCACTACCTCAGCAGAGTGTTTTGGTGTTAACTTATAAAATAAGGTCAATCCCGTTGCCCACTTAGTTTTTAGCCTTCCTAATCAACCTGTCAAGTTTGCCAATTAGTGCTGGTTGCTCTCGATATGATCTATGATCTGTTTTCTAACATAGGTAGGCTGCTACACAAATCTGCCTCATGTAGGCAACCAAAACCAATGCTTTAGCATTTTAAAGTCACTTCTAAACTAAGCATTATTTGCATTGACAACTAGAAAGAGAAGCTTTGCAATACACTTATATACATTGTGTGTGTATGCATATATATGTATATATATATATATATGTAAAATTCACAGAGAATATTTCGGTGAATTCTTAACAAAATCCCCGTTTACCCACAGCACATTACTCGTTTTAGTGTAAATGAATCACTTCTGGAATCTGTAACACGGTTAAGAATAATTTACAGTACTCTAAATAAAAAAGATAGATGTTTCACACCACATGCACGATAAAGGAAATGAGAGGGCATGTGGGTATGTCCTATAAGACTGTGACAAATATTGGCACGAAGTGAAAGGCAGGGAACAATAAATAGGGACATATCAGTCTGAAACACAGCTTGTCTCTTACTGTTACATCCTAATCGCATATTACATATAGTTTGCTAGTGTCAAGAGACACAAAATTCCACAAGACTTAACAGCAACAGAGTGTGAAGGTGGTGTCTTTTTATGAAGAAGGAAGAAATTATGCCTTGAGATTTTTTTAAACATTAATTCCCTGGTATAGCACCTAGAGCAGGTTGGAACAGAAGAATGATAAAATTGACTTTGTGGCTTTCATGGATTGTATAAAAAAATTAAAATGCAATCCACATTAAATTAAATTCAGTCTTGGCTGTGGGGGCATTTGAATGGGGCAAAGGTAAGGCTGTCACACAGATAAGGCAGGCTTGTTTGTCGGGTAGGTTTCTTTATGGATTGTCAAGGATGTGAAATGGTCTTAAATTTATATTACATTTGCTATTCGACTGTGGGAGCCCTAGGAAACCAGTCACTCTGCATCATCTGACTATTGTATTCATATTATACTGCCTTTCCAAAACTGGAAGTGAAAATAAAGGTACAATAATTTTGATGTGCACATAATGAAAGGTGTCAGAGAAGAGGAAACACTTTTCAGGCATTCTGAGATCCAGCAGTAAATTTAAGTACTGCACATAAAAGCTTTAATTATCATTTTAAAATAGGTTTTCTGCTAAAACTTCCTATATTCCAATTTCATCACAACCATAATAGTTCTTACATGTTAAAAACAAAGGAAAATCCCAAAAGAGAAGAGTCAGACACATATCATTACTGATAAAAGACTATTTTAACTGTAGTAAAACTGCCCATGAAAACGAGTTGTCATATGCTCTTCATGATTATATAGTAATGTCAGAAAATCTTAAGAATATATCTGAAATTGTGGAATGAATTCTTAATTAAATCATCTAACTAACTGGAATTAAGTGAAAAAAAAATCCCCTGAACTTCTTTGGCTCTGTTGGATGCACATGCCACAGACTGAGTAAAAAATCTTGGTACTTGATTTACAGTCCTGGTCATCAAAAGGACTCTACAATTTAAAAGGTACTTCAGCTTTTCATACTCCATTGATAAGGCACATATTGTAGATAATGTGGTGGTGTTGCAGCATAGCAATATCTATCCCTGTACAGTAGTGTCTGGACCACCCACATAAGATCTTCAGGTAGCAAAATATTACCAAAACTTTTTGTATACTTTTTCCCTACTCAAAAATCATTCCTTTTCTCATATGAGGTCTTTCTGATTCTTTTGCCCTCTGTGGATTGTATTACAGTTTATCTTTCACTGTGAAGCAAGGAATATCACTGATATGGTTCAGAGTGAAAAGGCACATAAATACTACTCTGCAGATATTGAGAGCTTGTTAAAAACTTTAATTAAGGATTAACAGCTTTTTATTTTGAATAATATTGAATTGCTGTTGAAGGTTTGTGCAAACCATGAGGACCATATCCCAAAGTTTCTAGCAAACTGATTTTCCTGAAATGAAAAGAAAAGAAGTTTTGTAAACAATTACATTTTTCTTTCCAATTTTTCACTATGGATAACTCAGATACACTTTTGAAGTTTAAAAGACCTGTATTTGGCTTGGCCTTAGAATTCAGTCCCATTTTAAGTGACTTTTCATGTATTTGTTTAAACAATGAATAATCCCAAACTGCCAGTATGAAAAACTATTATGTGTATTTTCTGGCATATTAAGCAGTTCTGTCCATACAATCCTGATCATAAACAGGATTCAGCTTGGAAAAAAATTTCCTCTCAGATTCTGACCATGTATTTTCTTTTAGAAGAGCAACAGCTCCAACCCATTTCGATGACTTTTAAGAAGAATGTGTTTGTATTTGAATATTATACTTTTCAAGGGAGTATATGTTAGTCATGCAATCTTTCATTCTCAAATATGCAAAGGTTCAAAAAGGTCATGAAATGCCTGTAGTGATGGTTACTATCACACCACAAACCCTGGCATTATGATACTCCATTACATTAGCGTTATGAGCAGTTGAAACCTCTATAGACAGAGTGCTATTAATCACTCTGAGTTGTGTTCCCAGCAACTTCTTATTGACTGTGATATTAAGGGAAATAAGTTTGTGTCACCATAGGATATTATTTTCGAGTGTCTTATTGTTGAAGTCAGCAACACATGAATACAGCTGAAGAAGATGAAAGACTTCTAAAAAACCTAATGCAAGTAATGGTGCAAAATGATGAAAGAAGAAAACCCCATTTTTAATTATGGAAACAAGTGCTAATTCTTTGGGTTTATTGGTATTGCCTAAGTGTGTGCAACTTTGTCACTCTTCTCCTCTCGAGACATTGGTTTTATTAGATGGTAAGTGCCGCAAGTAATTTAGATGCTCTTATCTACCTCCAGTAAAGCCTTCTATTATCTCTCCTTTTCATTTTTACCACGTTGATGCATAGTGGTGATTTTTTTATTGACTGAAATCAAATCACTTTTCTGTCCATGTAGGAAGTATTTTCTAGTGCCCCTGGTAGTTAGAGTTTTCCCTTCATCCTGGAGGTAAAACATCAGCAAATGGTAGACTTTTTACCTTAAGATCACTGTATGTTTGAACTTAGTTTTCTGTCCCTGGATATGTGATGGAAACACTTCTGGATCTAGGTTGTAAAGATGATTACAAGAATTGAGCTTCTGAATGATTCATATGTCACTTTTTTTATTATAGAGAAAACCATAAGGAACCTGAGTTTATGAAATCAACTCTAAGAAGAATAGTAACCTATCTGTCCTCCCAGTCTCCCACACCTTTACAGTCTGTTTTAAGAGGCCCTGTCTTCACATAAAGCAAAACTCAAATAGAGAATGTATTTCAAGGATTCTTATTAGTAGTATTGTTATCCTCCACTTATATTACTAAAAGACTTTTTTCATGTCAGTTTTGGTGAAGTTATTGTGTATGTACAGTTATTATCTTTGGGAAAAACATAAAAATACGTTTGCCTGTTGTCCCTTTTGACTCCTTTTGCTTAAATACCCCCTTTAAACTAGAGATTATATGTTTAGTCCTTTACAACATCCGTGAAAATTTTTGCTTCTTTGTAAAATGGTTGAGTGGGCATTCATTAAATTAGGTGAATGAAAAATTTTGTCCTTTCAGATGATTACTGATTTTACCACATCGCTAGCAGACATGGATCTCACCATGTGCAGTATTTTAAAATACAGCCAAATAAACACAAGTAAACCGTTTGCTTGGGGCCATTATTGTTCTTGGCTCTATTAATTGCTCCTGTATTTGTTTTGTTTTCTGATGAGTTCTTAAGTCTTGAGTTCTCTGCGATACACTGGTAGTCTGTGACAGACTCTGCTCTCACATATAATCTAAAAGATAAAATAGTAAAAGGCAAAATTGGATTGAGTCACTCTTGTATGTTTGGATTCTGCAGGATTTACTGGTTGAACTGTTTTCTCAGCTATGCCCCAGTCAGTAGGGTATATTACATCTACACTTGCTTCAGCAGCTGCTCCTTAATGTGTCACTGGCGTGCCATTCATAAACAAAAATCCCATGAACCTCATAGTGCAAAACCTGGCTGCAATTCAGAGGAAAGAAAACATGCCTTTCCTACTAACTCCGGGAATGCACAAACATTTAAGTCCCCAGTACAAATAAGAAACAAGTTCAAGTCCTATGTCAGTGAAAACTTGAATAAAAAGATGCAATTCTTGTGGGTGATCAGAGTTACATACATTGATTTGGAATTAGAAGGATCTTTCACATTTTTCCCTAGGTGTTCCAATGAACCTCTCATTTTGAATATCACATGTTTTGATAGAAAAAAGGTCTTTATAAATCTTAGATTTTAAAGGTAGCTATGGATATTTAAATTGCCAAGACTCTTAACTTGTTAACCGAAATCCTGAAACCTGTATTTACTCCATTAAGCTGATAGGTTTTCCTTTTTTTATGCTGCCTTCATAGCCTATTCACCTAAATGTCACACACTACACCTTCTCAAGATGCTTCTAATATGTAGATTATTGCATTCACCTATTTTTTTTTCTCATTTGTTAAGTTCTTCCTAAATGTTGATTTTTTCCATAAAGCAATTTTTTTAACTACATTTTTTTAAGGTCACAGATACCATTGAATCAACAATTATTTTTGGATTTTTCATTCCATTTTTATGCTCAGGCAGTGAAGAAACTCTTGTATTTTGTAACTCCAATACTATTCAGGAGTCAGTCAAGAATGGGAGATTTTTTCCAAAATATTTTTAGACATTGTTTTGGAGAATGTTGCACCAATTCATGTGAAAATAACCACCTTTCTGGAGCCAGCAGAACTACCTACTTAGCACCTGATCCAAGATTCATAGAAGACAATGGGATTTTTCTACCAGTCTCTGCAGGCTTTTGATGTTATAAAAAAATGAAAATTTTTTGCCCTGCATGAGAAGTGGGCCCCAATAAGCAAACTAAATGAGATACTTCCACTCAAACCTGAATATTAAACATCTCAGTTTAGGCAACCTGTTTTCCACTTGGATAGCAAATTAGAGATATACAAACATTTTATAACATAAACAGCCGTCATTTCCTTCTCTATCTCCTTATCCTCTGCTTCCTTTGCCAAAAAAAAATATCTTTTGAGAAGCAGAAAGTAAAGGTAGCTCTTCCAGAATCATGTGTATAAAAAGTTTTTTGAAGAGGCATCACCAAATGAAGCTGCTCAAAACGATTGACATTTGTCTGCTTAGCCAGCCTATGTCAAAGTTATTGACAAAAAACTCACAAATGCTGTCCACCAATGCAGCTACAATAAAACACAAAGAAATGCTCCCCTAATCCTAGAGGTATAGACTATGAAAAACTAAGTACACTTGTAATTATGATTTATTTTGAGCATGGTAGTTGAGTCCCTGGAGCTCATTTTGCTGAGGATTTCTTGCCAGTAATGTGAAAAACAGAAATTTTTGCATCTGGCAAGGTTAAGCAGGGAATACTTACTCTTCATTAGGATCCCAAATGACTTCAGCATCTCTACTGAAATTTGTGACTGAAATTTGTGCAGAATGAATATACATCTGAGAAACCGTTGTTTTGGGCTTTACATATATGTTTCTGTGTTACAAAAAAATACTAACTGGACAAAGAGAAAAAGTATTGAATCAGTATTCTGGGCTGACTTTAAGGAAAAGTCATAGAATTTGTGACAACAGTGTTGAGATTTAGCTAAATTCTATCCATGTTACTGTTTACTGATCATTCATTTGGTTTCCATTTTCTCCATTGTTTTCAGTACACAGGTACTCCTTATGAAACTAGGCAACAAAATGTACTCTAGCAGGTTCAGACACAGGGTCTTGTGCATTTGTTTCACTTTTTGTTCATGTGAAATTTCACGGGGAATAGTTATTACCGCTTGGCAATTCCAACATTGTATATTATCTGTGAGACACTGCAACGGTACAGTTTACAAAATGCCTCTCACACAAGTGACTGTAATGTTATCTGCCTCACTAGAATATATAGATTATTTCCCATTATCGCAAATGTATTATGCCTCATCTGCGACTGTAGAAAATGTCATCTTTTTTTTGCAGAAGACTATGCAATATAATAATTACATTATTGTCTTTTATATGTATCAAAACTGCACTAATTAATTTGATTTTGACTACATACATCAACTGAGAAATTTACTGAAGTGTAACATGATTGTGGAAAATACAATACGTAGCCTGACAATAACTCCAGCTTGGAGCGGTAGAGGTTCAACTGCTCCCCACGCAGAAAATGTTGGCATCAAGAGAACCGAACACATAATAATTACAGCAATAGTAATAGTAATAGTAATAGTAATACTTCAATTTCCTCAAAGCATATTTCTAGTGAAACAGACCAAACTTTCGCTATGACCAGAAATTTCCATTGGCCAGCACTTGAGATGAGAATACACTGTATAACATATTGATTTCATCCCCCAAGACAGGGCTTCTCTTGCTGTCAAGCATATTTCTAAAGCTCAAAAACCCAACCACTGTTTCTTAATATTCAGCTATGTAGCTGCTGGGGTCAGATGAAGCACACAAAAAATGAGGAACAAATGCCATTCCTCCCCATTTCTGTAAACATACACACGCAACTGAACTTAGAAAAAATCTATTTGGCATGAGGGAATGAAAGATGTCCAAAACCTGGAGATTTTAGTGGCAGTAATGGTTACTTAATCTGATCAGAGATTTCCGAAACATACATATATTTTTAGATAAAGTGCAAGCAAAACTGGGAAAAAAGTTGGTCAGAGATATAAATAGCACTTCACTGATACTTTTCTGAATACTGCAGTGTCTACCAGTGGAATAGAATTCATCAGATCTGCTTGATTGAAAATGGCACTATTCAAAAGAAAATAACTGTTTAAGAAACATTCTTTTTTTTTTTTTTGGTAAAACAAAATTCAAATATTTACTGAAAACCAACTGGAGATAAGGTGTTCTTGGACTCAGAGACCAAAATTATTACCAAAATGGAGGAGGCGGGGGTGTGGGTATTAGTTCATGGAAGACTTGTTTCATAGAAACAAGTTGTCTATTTATGAACTGTGGAAAAATTTAAAACAGAACGTTCACTGAATTTTGGAAAGCAAAGTATTTGTGAGGGATTTAGATCATCCTGATATTTAACAAATTATTTTTACAAAAAAGTGAAATCATTTTACTACATCTATTGTGAAATATTCAACAAAAGAGCAACTGAGAGCAACACCAAAAACAAAGATGTTATTACTTAAAAGTTTATTATTGAAATGTATTTTTTTAACTCACATTTTCCCAGAAATTATTTTTTGTAAGCCTGTGAGACCGAGCTCCCTCTGCTAGAAATGGGCATAGCTTCATTGAAAATGAACTGTGGTAATTTACCCCAGCTGAGATTCCCCAGGTCAGTAGAATGAAACCATTATTTCCTCTTTTACTGTGCCATGACAGCGTTGAAGGTTTGAGGGTTTGTGTTTGTTTTTTGGTCGATTTGCTGGAATTTTTTAAAATTCCTCTAGCCATTATTTTCCTTCTCATTCCTTAACATGTGCCCTCAAGTTAAGGATTTTTTGTAATTTTGTTCAAGTTTCTTCATCTGCCTACAATTCATTTGAAGGTGTTGCTAATAGATAATTATTCCCCTTTTTTGCAGGGATTAATTTATCACATACATTTACATCTATTCTACATTTAAAATATTTTGTGTTCCTCCTATACATGTGAATAACACCTTTATCTCAATTCCAATCCAAAATCTCTGGTTTAAAGCCATAATACATTGCCTACATGATGCAGACCTGCACTGTTTTCTCTCCCATGTTTAAACTGAGATAGACACATGCAGTTCTCTGCTTTTCTTAAAATCAAATAAGTAAAAGATTATTCTGTTATTTTTTTACAAGAAAATGAAATGACTTACACAGTGATTAAATGCTACTTCCCTTACTCAATATTACAGATCAGCCAATTAATATTTTAGCACATATGTTAGACAAAGTTTTTTTCCTTCAAGCCTTCTATGAGGGATTCTCACTGAAGGGGATGTGATTCAAAACCACTTTTCTTCATCAGGTTCTCTTTCTGTAGCACGGAGTAACTATTTTATTCTGTCCTCACACAGAATGTTTCCGTGGAAGCAAGGATGCAGAGCAAAGATGCTGCCTCTGCAGCCTCTTACTGCAGTCTGTGATTAAAGAGTTACATCTCGCTTTCCCTCCATCTCTACCCATACCGATTTCTAGGCAATACTTTGAGAATTTTTGCTTCCAAAGGATTTTCTTTATTTTCTGTGTTTACTTAAACTTAAAAGACTGCATTTGGAATAGAATATTGTGTCTTTCCTGGGAAAGAACTAGTCCATATTCATTTCCTAAGAAAGAACTAGCCCATATTAATCTGCAGGCATTCCTATTGCAATTTCATAACAAGAAGCATTGTCCCATCACAAAACTCAGTGTTTTGCTTAAGTCAGTATTTTAGTTTTTCTCTGGTAAGACTTTCCTTCTTTCTAAATGATTTCCCTAGTCGTGAGGAAACAATAATTTCTCCTGTCATCTGAAATAGTGGTGCATGTACATCTGCACCTAGGGGTACAAAGATAAAAGAAAATGTAAACAGAGAGAACTTTAAGTAAATACTGAAATGTAAAAGAGGGGAAATGAGCTGCCTTAATACTAGGTAACATGCTACCTGTATATTTTGTCCCTTCTTTTATAGTGTCTCTGAAACACAGTGCTTAACACATGGGTTTAAAAAAACTTGGGAAGATTTAAGAACAAACAGACCAAACATATCAAAAACTCTTCAAATATATCAAACAAATCCCATAAGCCATATTCTGAATCTTTTCAACCACTAGAGTGCAATCAAAGAGGATCAAAAGTCTGTAGGAAAAGTAAATGATTTATTGGCATGGGTTTGTACCAAAGAGGACATTCCTATCCTCAGATTAGTCTTTACAGGTAATGAGAGTAAAACCACTACAGAGACAAAGGGATCAAAAAGAGTTGATGGAACAACTTCAGAAACACAACTGAAATCAATCAAAAGGACCAGATTGTGTTCATCTAAGAGTTCAATAGAAACTAGAGGATGGAGTAGCCAACCTAGTAATATACACATGGCTTTAACTCATCCTGAGAAAGAACTAAAATGAAAACCAGCTTAAAACTCTGAGTTTGGTCGCGAAAGATTATCAGGATGAATCTAGGAATTCCAGAAGAAAAAAACTGTGTTTCTTTGCAGGCCTGAACACTAAAAGCTCTGTAATTTATACTACTCATTGAGAGTCACATTGCAGATTGCTAAATTTTACATATTAGCTATAGAACTGAAACAAAAAACATGAAAAACAATGTTTCCCTTCCATTAAAGTCAATTAAGTTTTAATTCTTTCCTGCCTGTTTCTTCCAATCAGAAAAATATGAAAGAAAAACATAACATAATGAAAAAGTATACTGTATCACATAATCATCTGAGGAGTGTTTTAACAATAGAAATTTACAGGAAGGCTCTATTTTATGTAAAACAAAACAAACTTAATTATAGAGGTATATCATACCTAAACATTGCTATGAAAAATTAGGGGCTGTTTTCTAAAAGCGGCTAACCTACAAAGCCTTAGTATTAGAGAACCTTTTGAGAAATAATGTGGAAGCTTTTACCCAGCAAAATTTTCTTAAGGTGGTAATAAAACTTCACAGAATACTTAAATGACTAAGTGCAAAAAAAAAATCGCAGCAAGCCAAGTTTCTGGTAGCCTGTTATGTTTCGGTGCAAGCAAAATGTGGGCTAAGGAACTATGACAGTTAGAAAGGTAAGGAAGTGAAGGTTTTAAAGTTTTTGTTTTGTTTGGGGTTTTTTAAACTTATTTATGCAACTGCTTCTAAGATCTATCTGTCTAGATGTTCTGTTGGACAGACTTGTAAAATTCTAATTGACCATTCCACTTTGTCACATGACTATTGTAGATATGTCCTTGTAGTTATATCCTTCCTAAGGAGATAAAATGAAAATTATTTTATTTTTAAAAATCTGTTACAATATTAAATATATACAAGTAGTAAAAATTACCTTGCATGCTGAAATTTTCTGAGTCAACCTAAAAAACTGATTAGTCTCAGACGTAAAAGTATGTAATAAAAGGGACACAAAAATATTGAAATGCAGTCTGATTAATTCCATTGACATGCTGGAATATTAGAAAATACTGGTATATCTGCAAGTTTTCATCTTTCAAAGCAAATATTGCAGTCAGCTACAGAGGAACTCAGTAGGACATTTTAGAATGTTTTTTGCATGGACATGGTAATTAAATGCTCTTCATTCGTTGAAGATTCATTTATGCACACCACTAACTGCAAGGTGGATTTTTCTTACTTCTGGTCAGACAACACAATTTCAGTGATGGAATTTGAATATCCATTAATTATAGCAAGATCTGTCAGCTGACATTTTCACTCTGGGTGATATAGTGCTCTGCGAAACCTAAATACAGCTCAGATTATTCCGAGAAGCCGAGCAGATAGCCTGGCAGCCGGCCACGCTGAGCTCCATGCTGTGGCAGCTGCCCTGTTAGCAGCACCAGCTGATTAGGGACGTCTACCTGAGCTGTTGTCAAACCTTTGGCTGTCATTTAAACACCCTCTAAGAGGATGTCTCAGAGAACACAAGTGGTTGAAAGCTCCACCAGAGACTAGGTCTTCACAACTGTGGAAGACAACACATGCAAGCTCCAACAGCACTTCATTGCATGGCTGAAAAAAAAAGGGCACTAAGAAGAGAGCAATTTTTGGCTATGCACAGCTCAGGTTTCTCCTCAAATTTGACTGTAGGATGCTAATAATGTAAATTTAATGCAAACATTTTGGCATCAAAAAGCAAAAAAGCCATGTCTTTATAAGCCAGCAATAGAAAAACCTGAATGTAAGCCATTTATTGTCATTTTCAAAAGTGGCCTGACAAATACTCTGTAAGCAGTAAAGTGGGATTCTTTTAGCTAGAAATATATGACTTCCAAATCGACACTGGATTTTGAAGCACTGATATCTAATAAATTTTTTTAAAAAGCCATAGAAAAATTAACTCCATCCTGAAACATATATATTGACTTAAAAAGAAAATACCCCTCTCAAACCGAAACAGAAAAAGAAAACCTACTCAAAACACCCTAATAAACCTAATAATGCTGTTTGGAGTTGGAAAAAAAGGAATAAACTTTGGCTGACAGAGATATTTCTGAAACTGGGACCCTGCAGACAGTAATTAAGCACAGGTGTCTCTGACACTGTATTCCCTATCACTGCTAATGATTACATGAGAAAAATTAAGTATGAAATCAGATATGAAAAAACAAGATGAGGACTCTTTATTCTGGCAGGAGGAGTTAAGAAAGAGAGATATGTGAAGGTCTTTTAGGGACTGTAAAAAAAAAACCCTAAGGTGAGATTCACTCGTGTGTTATGTTACCTTGAATGAACAGTCGCATAAGGAAAGATTTTAGTAGTTGTCACATATGCAAAAATATAGGCCACCTCAAGAAAAAGCACCTGCTGATATCACAGCAAAAAGCACTATTTGAAAGTGTAGTTTAGTTTATACCTTTTTTCTTCAAAGTTGCATCCTGTTCCAGCCCTTTTGTCTCACTTTCTGCAGACAGTTTTTACTGGAACAGTGAAGAACTAAATTGATGAGACACGTATCCTATTTTTACTAGACATTATAATTTACAGAGTAATATATGACAGTAGGTCCTCCTTAAGGGAATGAGCTTGAGTCATTTACAGTTAAGTATAGTTTAGACATGGAACAGCTAGTTCCGATCATCTCTGTTCAACAGCTTGGAAAGAAACACTGTGAAAATAGCACTGCTCCTGAAAGAAAGAGCTGGACAGCCTTTGTCTGATACACCTCTATTGCTGTTACATACATGAAGAGCATCAGCTGAACATGATTTTGCACCTGCAGGCATTTTATTAAATGGAAAAATGGAAAAAAGGATTCTGGCAATATAAGAAGCTAATGTCAAAATCACTTGATCTTCCTAACATATCAGGTTGTGGACAAGATAAGCAAAGATATAATTTTTGGGAGCTGCTACCACTGTAAGAAAATAATGTTGAAGTCATCAGATGAAAAATGTCGGCCATAAACAGCATTCATGTCACAAGTCCTTGTATGAGCAGACATCGCAGGGCAATGAATGAGAGAGATGATCCAGTTTAACCGGGTCCAAACACTGAAACAGAGGAGCCTAGGGGCAGGGACAAGAAGAACAAATGCATTCTTACAGTGATATCGTGGTGATAGTGCCAGCACATCAAAAAGCTTCTGCAGGTCTGAGGAAAAATCCCTCCAGAGCTAACTGACCACCAGTTGAGCTGATGGACTGCTTATGAACACAATAAATTGTATGGTATATCAATGTTGGCTTAAGCATTATATCATATATTGGCAGGGAAAATGTGCTATTAAAGACCATGACATTGTGCTGACTTCCTCTGACACATAAGATCAGTTGCCTGAACCTCACACTCAGTCTGGTGTCACTCAGGATACCCTGATTTGCTGTGTGTGTGACCAATATGGCAGAAGGCTTACACAAGACTCATGTCATTGTGGAACGACAGCTGGAGCCCACATGTAATTCTCTGGGGTATCACTGAGGGACTTGGATGTCCTTACATAGTCAACCTAATGAGGACCAAATTCTTAGAGAGGAACTTTTCTTTCAAAGATGTTTACAAGCACCCAAAGCACTGGATGTTTACTGAATATAAAATTGATGATATTCTCAGCCACATGCAGTGCATTTTCCAAGAGAAACTGAAAAGCCAGTGAGCTGTTATAGGAGTATTGTTGTATGAGGCTCATGAGCACCTATATATTTTATCAAAGACAGATGCATCAGTGTTCAGAACGAAATATTTTTCTGCTACATACTCAAGGAAAACCACCCAGAATTATGACCATGAACAAACTATATGTGGAAAGTTACTCGATCACACTTATTTTCTGAAAGGAAAACCATTGCCACTCCAGGTCTCTGGACAAAAACAAAAAAAAAAAAGACAAGGGTTAGATAGGCTTAATATAATAGCTGGCATGTTTTAAGCTTTTGATTAAATTAAGTTACAACACTAAAGTCCTAGGTCTACTTACATACAGTGCTGTATAAGACCCAACATGCAGAGTTAACCAACAGTGTCATAATATACAGTATCTACGGCACATTAAAAAGTGATGCCTGTTTGTGACCTGCATTAAAATGAAGGGCAAACTGCTTGCAAAAAGAAAAGAAAACAAAACAAACCAAACCCCTATTTTTTTCTATGCAAGACTTACAGACCAATTGCTACATTATGTGGAGAATTTGCATAAATATTTTATCCATTTCACCACTGAGAGGGCATAACTATTTTTTCCTGGCTAAGCATCCTTATGACTGACCCAAAATGTTCAGAGGTTAAATTGTCCCTGGGACCTGATTATTTTAGAATCTTCTCTGCAGGTATAAAGAGCTAGCTGTAAATACAGTAATTTGCTCCCTATACAATTCTCTGCTTTTCCTGTTTTATCCATTGTCTAATGAAGCACTCACAGCTCAAATATTGGCTATTTTCTTTTACCTACAGCAGTATGCATTTTATTGGTTTCATTTTTTGGGTAACAGATTTATACCTTAAGTGTATCTCCAGGTGGGTTCCCATAGAGTAAAAGTGACTAGCCCCATGTTTCCCTTCAGCTAGAGCAATGGCTGCAGTTGTTAGGAGAGCTGTCAATCTCTTCCTAATACATTCAAGTCCTTTGGAGGAAAGCACAGGCCAAAGGGGAAAACCCAGAAAGGAATACTTCTGAAGCTGATTATAAAGGAGGCTGAGTGTTAGTCAAAGGTACAGTTCCAACAGAGTCTGATTAACATTCTCCCATAAAATAAGGACCAGAGAGTAAGCCATTAATTTTATGGCTATTTTTTCCCACTGCTTGGTTTTTCATAAGTTGGACTTCCTTCCAGGCTAATTAACCACTAAACATTTTACAAGCAATCCAAGTGCGGAAGCAGTAAAAGATGAATTGCACTTATGAAGTAATTGACAAAGGGTATATTGGGCCTTTTAAGCAATGATATTGTGCATCTTAATACAGGAAGAAAGGATCCCTGGTACTGCAGTTTGATAGGTCATTAGTTAATGCTCAGAACTCTGCACAAGATAATAATGGCTCAAGGCTAGAATGAACCTGCCTGGATTAGGGTGGGGAGCCCTACCTCAAAACACTGCCAGAGAAAACACCTAATGTTTGTGTCTCAGTATTATCAAAATACCCCCAGTGTTATCTTAGATTAATTCCCTGGCTATTTTCTTTTCTTTTGACAGCAAAGTCAGAGCTGACAAACCAAGGCAGTTCTCAAGGAAATTCAATTACTGAAATGTCTGACAGCTTGCTTTGCTGCTTCTAACTAAAGTTTTGAAAGTTACATGCTGCATGTATAATATGGTTTTCACTACAAAGGAATAGATTTGCATTTTCTAGGGGGAAAATCATTTTCAAGCTGTAGGAGTTTAATGATAAAAGATAAAAAATGAAATGCTGAAGTTTGTATTTTGCAAAGAAATGAAGTGAGTTGAGTGGCTGCCACATGAAACTAGGAAAATACTGTGTTTTCTTAAAAGCAGAATTCACTTGCCTTTCTGTAAATGAGGGAATGCCAGTCTATCTGAATAGTACCTGAATATATAATTTTCTAATTAGTCCATATGATGCAAGATGCACATGTTTATAAACTTTTCAAATGAAAATAACTTTTCATTTTTTTTTCCTATCTCAGCATCAATAACCAGAGCTCCTGGTCCTGTGAAGTGGTACCTCTGTGTCTGTCATTTAATTATTTTTAGAGATAGGAAAATGAAAAATGTCTTGGTCACAGCACTTGCTAAAAGCAGGTCAGACCACACCTCCCCTCTGTTAAACTCATCCCTTTCCTTTTTCTCCAGAAATCTGCAAACAGACAAAAGACACATCTATTAGCAAGGAATACTTTCTCACAGAGTTAAGCTGTTAGCCAACTCCAACTACCATATAGAAGGGGTAAAGTCAGAAGCAGATTCTGAAATACGAGCCTTGGGCTCTCTTGAAATTGTCAAATCAAAAGTTGTGATCCATCAACTTCAGGAACAACTTAAATTCATGGGGCTTGTTCCTAATTCTTATGAAAGACTTCTCAGTGTTTACAATTTCAGATGTGAAGTGCCTTGGTTTGGCACAAATCTCTTGAAAATCATAGTGTTGCCTACATACTAGGTAGGTACCCACCAAGTGCCAACCTGCCAGTTGCAATATGCTCCTGGGAAGTGGTAATTTCAATCTCTTCACTGTCCAAGCTGTAGGTTAAATTCCTCCTGAAAGAGAAGATTGATGCAGTGGGAGGTGGAAAATCCATTGTGCCGAAGGGAAATATATTTCTAAAAAGGAAAGAGAACTTATGAGGTATCACCTTTTTCTTTTTCCCCAAGGCTCTTTATTCAATTCACGCGCCACTGTCATTTGACTGAAAACAAAACGGGTTCCTTCTCTTCTCACACAATGCAGAATCACAAGGAGCAGCTGTAGTCACAGTTGCAGTAGCTATTGCCCATTCTGCTGCACTGAGTCTTACATTACTGTCACATAACAGCTCAGATTCAACCAGAGGAGAAGAATATCTTTCCCTAATAGTATGGCTAACATAATGCTTAGTGCATCAGCACATACCTCCTTTTGACTGGAATTAGTAGGTACAGTATATCATTGAAAAAATATATCAGGCTTGGAGTTTTTGACTGTGCCAGTTTAAAAATGCAGCCTTTGCTTCACTACTGTATCACTCCTGCTTTATATCAGAGAAATTCCATTACAGAAAATGAGCTTATGCTAGCATAAAATTAGAATAACACAATGATGAAACAGCCTCAACTTTCAGAAAAAAAATAGGTAAAGGCAACAAGGAGGTAACAGGTAAAGGAGCAAGCTGTAAACCTTCCCAGCTTGCAAAATTCCCCTAGAATTTTCTTTAGATTGCCTGGATCACCAATCCAGTTCAAATGCAGATTCACTGTTATTGAATCATCATGGAGTGCAGACATTTACTACATGGTACCCCATTCACTGAGGCTGAATTACAGTAACTACTGTAACAAAACTACTCTCAGATCCTTTTTTGGCCAAAATGTTAAATTCAGAGGTAACTTTAAAAACTCATTATTCCAAGTGAAAAAACTGGATAGGGCTCAGGAGAAACACCTGCCAAAGAATCTTAGTAAAATTAGACTTACAAATCCATTTTCAAAGATGACACAAAAACAAATCGAGAGACTAAAGCTTTGGGGTTTAGGGTCTTCTGTGCTAGAGTGTTATCTGATAGATATAGTAAAATGTTTTGGAAGGTTTTACCGTACTAAAAAAAGCTACTATCCTTGAGACAGAAGCTCAGAACATAGGCCCAGTAACAGAACAGGAGCCTCCAGTTTGTAACATGAATAAATTAGCTTCAGGGATCAGCATACAAGGCATGTTGGATTGTCTCACTCCACAACCAAGTGATTCACGTGAATATTGGCTTGTAGATGGACAATCTTCCTCAAGATTTGGACTTGAAGAATTTAATTCCATTTCTTTTCACTCCTTTCATTCAGGTAATTAAACCATCAGCAGACCTTTCAGCTAAATTTGATCTAATGACCTTTGCTATTTTTACATTGCAGATTAAGCATTCATACACGAGCTAAATTCCACCAGTTAAAAAGAGAAGTGTGCCTATTGTCTCCCACAGGCTAAGCCAGCATTTTAATAGGTCTGGGGAGGTGCAGTAAACTACCCTAGACCCTGACCAGTGCTGGATCTGCAGCTACAATGTAGCCTGCATTTGGGGTAATTTTAATATACCATAAAGTATTCATTACCTTGACTATAGAAGTGTAACTCACATCTACAACTACAGCAAGGCCAGCATATTAGATACGAAAAGCCATATTCTTCAGTATCACCTCTGGGAGTTTTCTAGTGTACTTTTATTATTATTATTGAAAAATTATTGCTGAAAGCACATTATGTTAAAATGCTTGGACAACAGGACCAGCAATACCATTTTGGTACCAACTTTTAAAACAGTGTTTCTTTAGAAAATCTTGATGTGACACCTAAGTTCTCAAAGGATTTGGCTGTTTTATATAAATTCAATACACTATTTTAAGGTTTTGTGCTAATGATTTTGATGTATTGTTAGACACGCTCAGTGTGTTTGACTACAGCAGGGATTAAATAAATTGTGTTTTAAGGATTTAAGGTTGAGAGGAAAGGATTTGGCTATGTAAATTGAGGTCTAGAAGGTCCTTGGTTCATTACACCTGTCTTTGGGGTTTTGTATCACCTTCATGCTTTGAGAAGACTGCTATGTATATTTTCAGGTACATAGGATTAGACAAAAAAATAGCTACAGTTATTAAACAGTTTCTAAATTACCTTAGAAATTAAATCTAAAAAATAAATTTGCCTGTGTTTCAGAGTCTAGAGCAACAGTTTACATAAACAGAAAAAGAAAGGAAAGGATTTACTATGGACTCAGTTAACTCAGTGCAAATGATTGAATTTTCACAATCTTTTGTGGCAATGGATGTACTCCAAAGCCCCAGAGCAAAAGTAGTAAAAATTAGCTTAACATATAAAAGAACATATATAAATATAAAACACATTTGATCATAAATACACTTGGCTGAAAATTATGCCACTGTGGCCTTCTAACAAGGCCCTCCTCACGTCTTATTTTCATCATTTTAGTGGGAAGTGGGAATTGGTTGCAATTTTTTTACAAGATTGAATTCCAAAGGCATAAAGTGCATTAAATGTTTCAATTATGCTTTTCTAGAAAAAATATTTATAAATCACCTGTATTAATAACATGAAAAACTTTACATTCAAAAATTAATGTATTATCTCCTTTGGGCATCAACCAATAATACTGCATTAATGACCTTGTTGAAGGAAAATCTCCATTTTATAGCACTGAAACTGGATTTTGTGAAATCTGGCTGACAAAAAGACGGACTGAAGAGAGAGAACAAAAAAAGAAAAAAATGTGATGCCTAATTGATAACAAACAACATTTTTTAAAATGTATGTTACCTTTCTACATCACAATCTTCAGACTCCTTGAAAAGCCTTAGTCTTATTTAATCTCCTCAAGTTTTAAGTCTTGGATTAATCGAGCAACAAAATGAAAGCAATACTACGCACATAGTCACAGCAACCAAAAATAATTTTTGCGTTATTTAATTCCACATTAATACTAGCACAGAACAGTTTAGACAGAAAACACTGTAAGATTATCATGGTACTTTGAACAACTGTGGTTTAGTGACATTTCTCCAGTCCTCTCATGTATGGAAAATATCTGATTAACCAAAGAGAGATTAATCATAAAGAATTTCCCAGAGGAACCATTTAATTTCTGAATTTATGTTTAGGTCGATGTATTTGGCTAAACAGAAATGATAGATAACAGTTGGTCGGATTTTTCTTCAATAATATTTCAATAATATCCATATATCCAATATGCAAATGTTAATTACATCACATTTAACATGTTTAATAGCTTTTGAAGATTTTTTTGGGTATGAGTACATCAACATGACCCTTGACTGAAAGAATCAAGAGACACAACAGGCTATGAAGTGAGTTAAAGAAATAAAGGTAAGTTAGGCGGTATAATTGATCCATTATATAAAATAGCTGAAATAGTATACCATAGTCTGAGATACTATGCAAGTGCTGATGTTAAGGAGCTAACTAGGGTCTATATATTGGTTTGCTTGTTCCTCAGTCCCGTCCATAAAAATAAACCTATTTATCTAAGAATTGTGTTGGACAAAGCCCTCAGTTGGTTCACACTAATAGCTAAAGCCAAAGTTGGAGGCAGATGAACTTTGTGGCATTACAATCATACCTACTGAAATATGAACAGTCCACTAGAAAAGTCATAGAATAGAAAGATACTGTGACAGACTGAAAACCATAGAGTAAGTTGCCATAAACCCAAAGAAATAGTGAAAAAATTATTTTAAAATTATTTAAGAAGGAAGTAAACCAAACAACTTCTCAGGTCTTAAATGTGCATGAAATTACCAGGTACTTGAAGGTCGATTTTCCGTGCAGTTGCTATACGAAGAGCCTTGCAATATGAGCTTCTTTTAAATATACAAATACATATCCTGAAGAAAATCATCTTCTGACCTGTACAGCAGTACAGCACTCATTTGCTTTTCTCAATGAATGAGGTCCAGCAGAGGCAGTAGACCTGACACACACTCAAGTCTACACAGTAGCAATCTGGCACCTCTCTCACTCCTCATCCTGATCAGCATGGAAGTAGACTGCAATAATGCTGCCTGTGCCCCCAGATACAACCATACTGATGTTTTTTACATAAATGAAAGTGGAGAAATTAACAGGTGTAAACAATGTGTCCTTGTTTGGTATTTCTCATTGGATGAATGTTACTATTCATAATGAATTCAGACTGGAATTTCATTATCAAGCCAAAGTGTATAGGAAGTGTATATTAATCTTTTCTCTCAGTGGAATGTGAAATATGAAGTCATAAATGATCCTCATGCTTAATAAATAGTCATAGTTATTACACATTACAGGAGCCCAGATTGCACCATTCTTCCTCATAATGCATGGTATCTTCATTTTCAAGCGGCTCTACTGAACTTAATATTGCTATATGAAGAACAAGTTATGACTCCAAATGAAGAAGAATAAAAAATATTCCATTTGGGTTTTGGACGATAATCATAATACCTCCTGTAATAATCTAGTAACACTCTACCCTCTCCATCAACAACCTCGATGCACATATCAAAAGAAGGAGATGCAAGGTTATTCAAGGTCTGGATCACATTTAGTGTGTTTGCACATTCCTCCATAGATGACTGCAGAAAATCACCCAGGTATGTAATTTTCAAGTATTTGAAGCTGTTGGTAAGAGTTAGGCTTAATGGCAGCGATTAACTATTTCTTTTGCCTTTTTTAGTGTCTAAAACCTAAACATTTAAATTCTTGTGCTATTAGACACTATAACCTTTTAAAAGTCTTCTCTCCATTTTTCTTTTTGCCACTTTATATGCACTCTTCTTCAGGCCTTACTGTGTTTAACATCCTTTCAAACATTGTTTTTCATCCTCAGAATAAGTTGAGTCTGAAAGGACCTTTGCTGTGTCATCTATCCATTTCATCCTTTCTGTGTCATGTTACTTCTTTTAATTTGCTTGATTCAAAATCATCTCCGATAGATGAATAGCTACTTCACCTTGAATGCCTCTGGAGGCAGTGACTCCCTAAAATCCTTTAGCAGTTTGTTTCATTGTCTATCTGTTTTGATAGTTTCAAAGATTTTCATAATATTTAACCTACATTTTCCTTGCAACAGCTCAAATTTATTACTCTGTCTCGGGTGACTAATGAGAATAATTTCCCTTGTCCCTTCACATATCTGTAGAGAGCTATCATACTTTTCTTAAGTCTTCTTTTCTTTAGACTGAACAGCCAACTTATCTTATTAACCTTTTTCTCCCCTCACGGATCTTTCTTTCCAAACCTTCTATCATTTTCTTGATCTCTCTTTTCTTCATTTTATGTCCCATTGCTCAAATGATAAAAGGAGAAGACAAAAGCCAAGAAAAACTCTAGGCAAGCTTTTGAAAACAAAGCACAAAATAAGAATTTGTTTTAATTCATACTCAAAAAATACAAGTACAAAGAATAAAATATCCAACTGAAAATCACCACTGGGGGGCTGATGTGTGCACACATGCAGGCTGTGTGCGTAATTGTATGACTGTTCAAATCCTCTGGAAAATAGTGTGGCTGCTTGTCAAGATCTAAAGCAAAAGGACTGAGATTTCAAAACAGAAATACAGACTCAAACAATCCCTTGCCTATTGAAATAATTTGTCCTTGCCTCAGCTGCAGGTCTCGTTTGATTTTTTTTTTTTTTAAACAATTGTTTGATGCTTTTGCTTCACAGCACTACAAAACAAAGCAAAGGGAACTTTTTAAAAGCAGTGAAGAACTAATTTAGTGATGTCTGACTTAGGATATTAGAACAATGAAGCTCTGCCAGTGGTCAGTCTTTCAAGAAGACAAGAGCAGCATTACCAGGTCAGAACAAAAGACCATGGAGGTGTCCCAGGCACTGGTCAGCGGAAGGTGAATATATAATATAAGAAGTAGGATATGTTGTACTGACAGAGTCTGAGAATTAAATATTTTAACTGAGAAGAATTTAGTTTACAATGGATTTATTTTTCAGTTTGACCTCTGTAATTGGTTTGTTCCTTGTTTCATTGAGCTCATCTGCCTCACTCCCTTGTGCAAGACTGACTTCCACAGGAACTCTGCTGGGATGATATGAATCAGTTTCAATTAAAAACATTATCACTGACGATGTTCAACTTGCCAAGAGAGATGATACGTACCAATTTGAATTGGCATGCTTCACTACCGAAACAAAGGCAAGTTTTCTGTGATGCAAACTGGGAGAGAAAGCAGACACATTGCAGTTCTTATTCGGTTTAGGATTACTTGGGAGGATTCGTTTTCCTCTTTCCCCCCTCCTCCTCCAGCCTCCTTCAGTCTTCAGATGAGTCTCGTGTCAAGAAGAAAGTCTCATGACAGAAGAAACTGGAGTGTTATCACTACAGGGGACTCGTCTAAAAAGTAATTAAACCGCTCAACCAGAACTCTTATTACCATTTTCCTTCACAACTTCATCCAGAAAACACAAAGAGTGAACTCAAAGCTAAAACATCAGAAACACCTCATAATGCTGTTACATTCTTATACTAGATATTATTCCATTTATGTCTAAGGTATGTGTGAGGAAAAGCTGCTGTTTGAGGATCAACTCTCTTACTGCAGGAGTCATTAAAAACCACTGGATCATTGCAATCATTTTCTTTTTGAACACACTGTGCTGCTGGCACAGTCTTAGAGTAGATTCTTCAAGTGAGACCAGAGACAGTGAGACTGTGCTCTGATGCTTAAGGGCTAGGCTGAGCTCTGCCCAGTGAAGACAGTGGTTCCATTAACACAAATAGCTACGGCTTGCTAGATGCTCTTTATCTTTTCCAGGACTGTTAATGACGGGTGCATTATAATAGAAATTTCAAATATCCTTTTTGAAACATAAAGTGTGAACCACAACCCCCNAGGAGTCATTAAAAACCACTGGATCATTGCAATCATTTTCTTTTTGAACACACTGTGCTGCTGGCACAGTCTTAGAGTAGATTCTTCAAGTGAGACCAGAGACAGTGAGACTGTGCTCTGATGCTTAAGGGCTAGGCTGAGCTCTGCCCAGTGAAGACAGTGGTTCCATTAACACAAATAGCTATGGCTTGCTATCTTTTCCAGGACTGTTAATGACGGGTGCATTATAACAGAAATTTCAAATATCCTTTTTGAAACATAAAGTGTGAACCACACCTCCCCCCCCCCTACAAATAATTGATTAATAGAATTCACTGATTTACCATTGGGAGTAAAACCTGATATGGGTTGTTAATTGATAGAGTCCACTTTGGAAGAGAAATTCAAACTGTACGGTTGTAACCATGTTTCATGTGGTAATATGTATCACTTCTTAAAATCTCTGAGCTAGCTGCTAACATGGTCACCGCGATGGAATATGGTGGATGAGATGAAATGTTTTGAATCTTTATAAATCAAAATACAAACAAATTCAAACTTGATACTCCATGTTCGGGAATATTAGAGCTGTCATTTCTGTTATATTAGAGCCATTAGAAAAGGGAATCACTTCTTTTCTCTTTCCAATTCTAACTCAAGAAATATTTCTCTCAGATACTCTTTGCTGCCTACTGGTGGAAACCACAAAGAGATTTCATTTGCCGTGGGCATTTTTGCCTGAGTCAGGTGGCCAGACTGTTGTGCTGGGTGATGAGTGGTGCTGTTCCTGCACTCACCTCCATTCTTCCTTCCTCCTTTCCCCCTGCTGAGCAGAGCTAACAGCTGGGTAGCCCTGTCCTGACAGGAAAAACGTAGGGTTCTCACTCCTTTTCCATTAATTTTATTAGTGCCTAATGGAAATGTACTAAGGTTGAAGAAGTCCTTTATGACACTTAGTGGCTACTGACTTACGCAAAGAGTTAATGAACGAAGGAAACGTGTGTTTTGAACAAGTTGGTGTGTAAGTGGCCCTTGACTCAGAAGAACAGAATCTTTTTTACATGTTTGCTGGGTTCGAAAAGCAATTGGGAAAGGGAGCAGAGAGAAGGATTGTGGTGTGTGTTACCCAGAGCACATAAAACAACCAAACTCCCAGATGTGCTGCCTACATTTTATAAGAAAATTCTAGGGAATGAGAGTGATTCAGTTTTGAAGATTGGGAACAGGCGTTTCTCTCCCACAACCTTAGAAGCAGCACAGTTGCCAGTGATTTTGCCTTTTCAAATACGGGATGTTGAGAATACAGTCTGCCATGCTGTGGCAGTCTTCAGCTGAAAGGCCCTTCTTGGGATTCATTTTCACTGATCCCAGATTAAGGAAACAACCAGCTCAGTTACTGAATCCTAATCTATACGACATCCCCAATAATTTCCTTTGGCCTGCACCTGCACTGTCTCTGACTAAAAAGAAAATTGGCACATCACAGGGTTTGACCTCAGAACCAGTATAAAGAATGTACTAGATTGTCTCTTTTTCTATGTATACAGTTCCCATCAAATCACTTCACAGATATCAGTGTCTATAGTAATTATAAAACTGCTATCTCCAAATGCTATGCAGCTCATTCACTTCACAATAAGTCTCGTCATTTTTACCTTCAAACTTCGTCATAAATTAGATCATTTTGTGTGGGAGAAATTACTAGTGACAAATGTGACATGTAATACAATTGTTTAATCTGTTTTCCAAAAGTGAGCTCAAGTTGCTCAGATATTATTCATACTTACTTGTAAATGGATTGAATTATTTTTCTTCTGAGGTTATTTGTTTGTTTACACTTCTTTATAATGAATTCCCTTCCACCCATCTGTCACCTGAAAGGAACCTCAAAATAGGTGCTTTCTGTGACTTTGAGATCCTTTTGTAATGCCAGAGTGGTGAAAAGAGGCCTTAAGGTAAATGACAATAAAGTGCTACCTCTATTTGCCGTTCATCATTCACTATTTCTTATTTGTATTGTGCAACTTGTCAAATGCATTGTTTCTTTTCAATGAATGAGGAATTAGAAGGTTTGAAGCAGGAGAATAACAAAGATGTTGAGTAAATAAAGCACTTCTCTTTTGTCACTCACCCTAAACAGGAGGTGGAAATTGGCATGTTCAAAGTGCTAAACCAGAAGGGAGCAGCAGGATAGCCCATACAACAGAGCAGAAATTGAGACATACTTTACATCAACTCCTGAAAGACAAGTGATGAGGAAAACTGTGCCCAACACTTGGGATAAATGAGAGACAGAACTGAAGCAATCAGGAATGAATGAGTCCCACAATTACCATGGTTAACAATCCATTCTGTTCTCTTTCTCCCTTGGTCATACATTTTAAGTGAAAAGCTGGAAATCTGGAACCAGAGGAGAGAGAGGTTTACCCTGTACTGGGAGAAAAGAAGATTCATTCTCATTCCTTGCCCCTGTTGGAATGAAAATGGATCCTTAACACTGCACTGATGACAAGTGTACTGAAGAGAGAAAATTTGTATAGCTCTACTGCTTTCATTACAGCAAGAATAAGCCTTTTTTATCTCCGTTCGGGAAAAAAATCCTTAAGCAGAACTCAAAACAATAAACAAAAAAGCTTAAACCTCAAATTGCCTTTCTGCTAAAACATCTTACGAGTGTTTGCCATTTGTAAAACAAAAAGACATCAAAAAAGATTTTCAGCAAAAAAATAAATTAACAATGACTTCAAACTTTAAAAATTCCTCTTTCTTTTTTAACTTTTCCAGGAAAGTAATTTCAGGTTTAATTTCAGCCCAAAAGGCTTGCAATTTTATCAATAGCAGAGGAAGCTACACTGAAGAGATAAAATTTTAATCCATTCTGTACTTCTATACAATAGATTTGTTTATGGAACCTTTATGAGGTAATAACACAGTCTACTTCACAACAGTTGAAGTTTCATGGTAGACACCGACATAAGGCCTTCAAAAATTATATTGTTACAGAGCTCTTAGAAGATACCAGTGACTACCACTACTCTTCGCTTTAGAAGATTTGTTATTGTTAAATTTTTGTCACATTGTTTTTTGGCTGTTGTCTCAAAGGTGATCAAAGTAATTTTGGAATTCAGGATGCATAGCAACATTTCTGATAAACACAGTTTCCTTAAGAACACACATACATAGGTTTCAGGTGACAAAAAATAAATTGCCTTTCTCAGTAAAATACCTAATAAAGTGGGTTTTCTTCAGAGGATTTAAATAAGGGAAAAAAAATGGAATTATCCAGTTCTACTCTAAACTAGTTCTGTCTAAACCATAACAAAACCTCCACAATCACATAATCATATTATTCTGTGCTAAAATCATAGTAAGTTCAACGCTTTTTTAGCACAAATATCTACTGATATGTTTCTCAAAATACATAAGAGGATAGCTTTAACTCTTTGATCTCACATAAGCAGTACAATCTCCACTTAAAATGCTACAATGTCGTCAGTGCAATCTCCCCACACCAGTCCTGTTAAAAAAAGAAACAAAAAGGAAGAAGAGGTGGAGATAAAGTTCAGACCCTGTGTTATAGTGAAGTCCAAATATGTTTGTCGCTAAAGTCAAATCAGGCTTTCTTTTCTGTTACACCACGAGGTTTCTGGTGTCCTTACTAAAGTAATATTCCCTTTATTTCACATCCTGAGCTCGTGACTTACTACTGGTTAGGAGTTTCATCCCTGCAGTTGAGCTTGCATTAGTTTTATATTCTAGCATGAGCTAGCTGGGGCAACAACCCTTTCATTTGGAACCTCCATACTAGAAGGAAGAGTATTCTGATGTTGGTCTCAAACGTGGTTCTTCATCTCCCCTTCATAAACGCTAGTGTTTTAGGGTCTGCAGAAATTCATCCAAACAGTGCTTTACACCGGTCTTTTAGCACATGAACACTCAGCTACTTTAGCATTTGTAACTCAAGCCAGGCAGCTTCACAATCACACACTTCAGAAAGAGAGAGTTGAGGCCTGTGTATGGATTCCCACCAAGTGACTGCTTGCAATGAAAGAGAGCCTTAGAGCTAGTGTCTGTTATGACAAATTTTTGGGTTAGCCTCTATACAGTTGTTCAATTCAATTTTAATATGCTGGTGAAAATATCTAAGAAATTCAGGATGCCAAGCACTAGTAAAAGTACGCAAAAAAGAGACTATGATTCACATGCAAAAATGCTCACAGGAGACTCCAAGACAATGAACAACAGATGGATTCCTCACCCTGCCACTGAAAGATGTCCTTCCTTCCAGGAAGAGAGAGTCTCTTTTCCCTGACCCTGGCATTGATGCAACGTGGTATCATAATGTCTTGGCCATGCTCCTCCCACTGATCTGGGCCAGAGCCTGCAACACCCTCCTTCTTGTTTCTTAGTTTTCTTGCTGACCAGATGTCATATGGCATGGAATGTCCTTTTGGTCAGGTTGGGTCAGCTGTCCGGGCTATGTCCCCTCTCAAGATCTTGCCAACCCTCAGCTGCTGATGAGAGAGGAGCATTGGTGAGACAGCACTGATGCTGTGCCAGTGCTACTCAGTGGTACCCAAAACAACGGTGTGTTTTCAATACTTTCCTAGCAAAGCATAACACTGTAAGGGCTGCTATGGAAATTCAGTTTCAGCCAGAATCAATGCACTGATTCAGCAGGATCATTTGGTGTCAAAAAATTCTAATGCTGAAAAAATCCCAAAACCATAGTGCGGGGTTAAAGAACTGCACACACGGATGCAAAAACAACCAGGAATAAATAGTTTTTGTGATAGAGCTACAGTAAAATAACACTTGAGACTTTTAGCTTTTTGGAAGGCATTTTAATGAAACTGGATCGTACTGGATAAGGTACTAAAATTTTTCTGTGTAAACTGTTATTCTCTGTTGTTTACACAGACCACAGTGAATGTCAGAAGTCAGTCTGAAAAATGAGTAAAATTCATTTCAGAAGCAAATGCAACTGACATAGAGACCTCAGGTAAGAGGTCAAGAGAGCTATTGTTTGCTGTCTCCAGACTAAAGGAAATCCCTGCTTCCATCTGAATAACAGGTCAGACTTCTTCTCAGTGTCCTTGTTCTGAAATGAACTCCTCATGTAGGTATAGGTGAAGAAGTGGCAATACAATAATAAAGAGCATATACTCACCTAATGAAACAAAAGCACTTAGGCAACAGTTATTCAAAATATCTGTTTGTAAAAAAATAGCTGTTCTTGGAACTGAAATGCCAGCTCTGAAGAATGAAGATTTCATCTTTTCAAACTTTCACAAGTAGCTGGATCAGTGCCCATGTAGGCTAGGTTTACTGACAAACACTGATGTTAGGGTGAAACTTATTTCTATTGCTATAAAGGTCTACTTGACCTGCACACAAGACAGAGCAGCAGATGGATATATACATGTAAATATGTGCAAAAGAATCTAATTACAGTGAGAACTACAACTCAAACAGTAAAGAAACTTAGTGTTCTTTGTTAAAACTGTTATTTAGAAGGTAATAATGGGCGCTTATTAAAAGCATTGGCCTGGCTGTGCTGGAAAAGATGTAAACATAGGCAGGAGTTTTGTGAGTTTTCCACGTATGCCCCAAAATGCCTTTGAACTGACCTGGAAAGTGTTTTAGTCTCCTTCCTTGGCCTGTCTTCTGAGAGTGCCAGTTGGGGCACCAACTAGTGCCTTTTTGGCAGTGCTTTTATGCAACTTGCACACCTCACCAGGAGGCTTGGGACTAAGACGGAAGAAATGTGTTTAATAAGGATGGAGAGAGAAGCTGAATGGAATGCAAGTGCCTTCTTTCAAATGTCAGCAGCTCAGCTAGTGTTGACCCACATAGATATCTATGATAAGCACCTGTCATGGTTGTTACTACCCTACAGATAATTACCAAAGCTTAGACTTCTATTTTTTTTTTTTTCAGGTTCTAGGTTATAAACACTGTTTTTCATTTACTCATGCATATTCTCCTTTCAGCACAGTAAATATCCTTCCATGCCAAGTAGTGAAAAACACAGCTGAAAACAGTGTGAGGAACACCCTTCTTTTTTATCTCACTCCATTTGCTTCCCACCTCTAAACTTAATCTTTTTCCTGAGAGAGGACAGGAAGATGATTTTTGCTGAAATTGAATTCAGTGTCTCCTTCATTGCACAATTTAATTACTATTCACATGATGTAATAGAGACAGGACTCATAAAACTGATTTATTACATTATTATTCTGTTGTGATTACAAAAGATGTGGGTGCATTCCTGAAAATTTAAGGTAAGTGTGGATATCAACTCCTTTACTGAGTGTGACAAGTGCAGAGAGCTTTTGTTTCAGCAGTGAAGTGATGGTCCATGATAGTATCTCCTACCTTAGAGTTTTACCCAGCCCATGATATTTTGTCATAATAACTCCAGCCTGTTATTTGCAGCACAGTATTCATGGAGTTGAAGCCAATACAAAACCTGCACATTAAACAATTAACTCTCGAAGGAAAGCATAATGCAACAAATTAACAAAAGTATAGGGGTACTACGCCAAGAAGTCGGTGGTCTCAGTCAAGTTGCTGATACACAAGTTTCCACATTAAATAACACCACCAGCAACAACAGCTCTGTTACAAACCCTACCTGAAGTAACAAAGATTTGATAAATGTGGGGAAAGTTACCCTGAGAGTAGGATAAAACATTGTTTTTAAGGAATTAGAGGGGGGAATTCTCCACTACTGTTTTTATCCTGTAAATATAGTCAGGGCTGGAGTTTGAAGGGCAATCACCTTTCCTGCACCATCTCTGAGTTCTGAATTGAGCTAATGTATTTTTAAATCATCATATACCTAAGATTTCCCTTCAGAGCATTTTACCTGTAGTATTTTACAAACATAAGAGAGACAGGAGAAGCCACATTACTTTGTCTCGATATAAATCAAAAGTAGTAGCGAAGAAATTGTGAGTAAGAGTTTTCACGAAACAAAATTCGTCAGAAAGTGGGGAATTTCCACAATTGTAATTGTTAGAAGAATACTAAAAAAGGAGAGTAGGAGGTATAAAAAAGTACAAATATTAAGTGTAAAAGTTATCAGGTGAAAAAGAAACTTATATAAAAGTTAGCAGAAGATTTGGAATAGCTTATCCAGGTTTATCCAGTAGAATGTTTAGGAGCTATCTAGTTTCTCAATCTTTTATAATTATTGGAATTATTTACACAGTTAGAGAGGTATGCCAGCACTATCTGTCTACAGACAAGATCACCTGAAATAGTAACTGACAAGAAGTAAAAATTTTGCTTGAGAAAGGCAGACAAAGATCCGTGAATTTTCCCATTGTATTTCCAAGGAAATATTCTCTTCTCATTAGAGATGTGGTGACACTTGAATTCTTCCTGGCAACTGCACAGCATGAAAGATTCAACATTGCTCAAGACTGCAAAACTGTAAAACTTCCAAAATCGGTTTTACCACTGACATACAATATGGATTCACAACTCATCACTTAGGATTACAGAAGTCATGAAAAGTAGGATCAGATGGAGTTCTTCCAGTTCTTGCTTATGCACTGGGCTGCTCAGGTAGGCCAGATTAGCCTGCCTAATCTGAAGCCATTTCAGATCAAAGCCATGATGGATGGGGACACATTATGGACCAGTTTATTGTCCATCTATGCTTATTAATGATAAAGGCATAGTAAGTAAATTACCCATGCTGCGAAAATGATCTTGGTAATGGCAATTGCCTCAAATTAAATGGAAGAACTAAGATTGTAATTCTGAGAATAACTAATTTTCATTTTTCTGGTCATGTAAGCACATTATTTCGGTAAGGAAAAATTAAAATAGCCCAGAAAAAAAAAAAAAGAAGACTTTTTTGTTTCCCTAACAAGAAAAATAAATGTAGAAAAAAAAAATTTTGTGTCATCCTCAATATTTCACCTCCTTTTTCTTCATTAACATTTTATGGAATTGTCCCCAGAATATTTTATTTTAAAAATAGTAGAATTCAAATATTCTTGAAAAATGTGTCTAAATAGTCAAAACTATTAGAAACTTTCATTTAGGAAAAGAAAGACCTCAAATCTTGAAGAACAAGTGTCCCAAGCTTAATGGTTCATACAGTTACACACCCTCACCATGGGAGACTTTAGAGGATCTCTCTGTAGTATTTCATTAAGTTTGATCGCATGGTGTCTGTAACTACATCCTAAAATACCTGGGATTTTGAATGCTCCCCTGCTGTGCTGTTGTGAAATTTAAATATATTCTATAATGGTGTGGGTCTTTCACCTGCATGTCCTCATCAAGAGTTCCTTGCACCTGGGCACCACACAGAGAAGGATGCAGAAAACTTCCAAAGTGTAACACCAAAACCCCCTGTGCTGAGATACATTTGCTTTCTAAGCTGTTAAAGATAAAAAGATAGCTTGGAGGTGAGATAAAAGAATGTGGAGAGAGATCTACCGGATGGGAGGGAATGACTTCACCTCTAAGGTGCTGCTTTCCATGACTGCAACAAACTTGTTTTGAAAAAGAAGGTATGTTATGACTAAAAAACAGATATGTTACTCATTCTTCATTATTCCTTTCAGAATTTCAGAAACCTTAATTATCATCAGGATAGTTACAGATTAGGCACAGTTTAATTATACGGATAAATTAGGAATCACAGCCTAGCAAATCTACACTTGCTTGCTCTTTCAGGGGACAGCAGAGCGCTCAGCAGACCCCACTTATACAGTCGACGGGTTCTACATGCCAGTTCTCCAAATTAGTAGAGTCAGTGAGACTGTGCATGGGTTCAGAGGTGTGTATTAGTTATCATTCAAGAAAAGTGTAAGGTTTAGCATCACATGCCAGCTAGCAGTAGGTTTTACTTCAGTTTTTAACTGGCAATAACTGATGAAAGAAATCTAGCAGTAGAGATATGCTTTGCTCAGAAGATCCGTGTATCTTTCCCTGGCAAGATTATTTTTGGGAAGAGAAATTATGTCTTTACTAGAATGACTTATTGGAAAACATTGTTCTAAATTCAAGAAAGTGAGACAATCACTGGATGTAATTAATAAAGCAGGAGAAGGAGAGACTTCAAGTACCTTACTGTCTAGTTACATGCACAGCTTTATTGTACTGAAATACAAACACAGAGTCACATATTTGCTACAGACAGGACTTCCAAAGACTCCCTAAGGCACATGACTTTCAGTAAGCCCAGGATAGTCCAGCATCCTCAAACACCTTGAAAAACTCCAGATTAAACAAACCTGTAAGCATCATTTGAAGGAGAAATTCTGATTCTACCACTCTTTCCAATATTCCACTGCTAGCTTCTCATCTGTAAAGCACTTGCTTTTGGACTGTGCAGAAGGGAACCACTGTCACTAGGAGGTTGATCTCTGTCAGGGGTACACACAGTGGAGCTGTGAACAAAGTCGGAATAAGCAGGGAATACAGCAGCCTACAACAGAGATACCTGGGGTTCTGACTGTAAACCAAGGAAAGCCACCTTTGTTGCATTCATAAGTTAACATACTAGGGCTATTGATTTACACTCCCTTTAGCACTCATTTTAGCCCTGGTTTGCAACCACAAAGAGTTACTCTTTCAAAGAGAACTCAGTCCTGTTTTCCTTTGTGTGCAAGTGCACAATGTCACATGCAAATAGATAGATAGAGTAGTTTTTGATCAGCCAAGTAGGCTTTGGCACAAATATGTATTTTATCACTAGTGCAAGCAGATGACAAAGCTCAAAACTTACACAGGGCAGAGCTCTGGGGCTCTGGGGTTTTGCCCTTCTCTCAGACAGATGACTCACAAAAAGATATTTTTGAGTACATTTTGGATTTTGTCTGAATGTGTGTCTGGGCAGTATTTTACATGACATGGAAGCTTACCCTTTTTTTTCCCCTCCAACCAAATATAAGCTCACTCTGCAATATTACAATCTGGCCAGACAACATGCAGCCTGTTCACATGGGCCTGAGCCCAAATCAACATAAATTCCTAACAGGATCTGATAGTTCACAACCAGCACCAGGCCAGCAGAATCTGTACAATTGCAAGGTTACAGCTGGCACCCATTTGATCCACACAGAGCTCACACAGTCAAAGCCTGTATCTTCCTCACAAACATCATGTTGGCAGAGCCTGGGAGACTCAGCAATTGAATGATATAGCCAATTCATCTCTCAGGTAACTAATACTAGATAAAAAATGCTGCAGTCACATGACAGAAATTGCTTCTCCCTCACTCTGTCAGCTGTGTGAGTATAAACTCAGTTCATCATCTCATAGTGGTTCAAAACACTTGAGTACATACTGGCAGGCCTTTTGCTGGATCACAAGACTTCTGCCTTCCCACAGCAACAATAAACCTGACATAAAGGCATAAAAATGGCAAATGCTGTGTTTCACGTCCTTTGAGTAATCTGTCAAAACAATTCTAAGTTCACTTCTGAGCTAGTTCCCATTTCTGATGCTGGACGATCCAACACAATCCACTGTTCAGTACTAAAGGCTGCAGAGTCTTGTTTCACCCTCAGGGTGAGATTTTGAGAGGGTCTCAGTGTTCTGCTAATTCTGCAACAAGTAAAGTCACCAGAAATTATACTACTAAAATCACAGCACATAGCTTCTACAAATTCTGATCTCTTGCCTCTTAATATATTAGATTCAAACACCATGCAAAATTAAGTATCCTATAAAAAGCTACATTTTGAATGGCAAGAAACAAACATGAATATAATCGAAAAGCTGAACTGACATAAAAATGCATTATCTTTTCCAAATAAACTACAGTTTAGTCCTTATTTTCTACATTTAATGTAGTAGAGTGAACCTATACAGCAAGTAAGATAGCTGAAAAATGGTTTTGAAAACTCAGTTCCCCAAACACTGCATTGAAGGAACTAGGTCCCTCAAAATTATGTCTACAACCACTGGCACAGGTGTGTAGAGACATTTAAGCTAAAAAGAAGGGAAATTAGATGAAAGGGCACATCTTAAACCCAGCTCATCTCTGGAGCTTCCTGCCTTTATTACAGGCACTTGCTAGACAGCTTTTCATCTTCTCATAGAGGCTAGCACCAAAACCTAGAAAAAGTGATTTGCTCTTCTAACAAGGTGATGACAGTGAAGCGTCCTTCCACGGCGTATGATAGCTCAGTGGCTAGAGTGTGAAGTCAGGGACTACTAATTTCAGACTCTTCTACTGTCTGAGAAGACTCAGACCTCACCACTGCATAGGCTACCCTGGTGTGAAGGAGACACTTTCAAGTAATTTTGGTTCAGTCCGGAAGAATGCACAAATATTCTCTGGCGGCTGGGAACAGGCTAGTGGTGTATGAGCACAAAGCAAGGGCCACTGTCTGCATAAAGGCCTCTCTGAGGAGCAAAGTCCCAAGTTATACTCCCTGCTGCATTTACATTTTCTGGTTTTGTATATTGTCCATTCTGTACTAAACAGCCTCTGAAAAGAATCACCAATCTCATCGATGTTTTTAAATTTACTCATTTTTCTTTCTCTGGTCTCAATTTAATAAATCTGTCACCACAGTTTGTAAGAGCTCATTCTATTTCTGTAGTTTCCTTCTCTCTATTCATGTTCTTTTTCACATAGGTATAGTAATCTCTTGACACACACACATTGGCAGTTAACATACAAATATTTTCTCTGGGAAAAAAATTATGAAAAATTTCTGTTTCCTTTCAGAAGCCTAGGTGGGTTTTTTCTTGGTTTTGTTTTATTTAAGCATGTACAGGAATCTCTTTTACCTATTTGCTTTTCAATATAATGTCATGGGTTTGACTGTATCTTGCAACATCAAAGCCTACAAAGCAGGTTACAGGGGAAAAGGATTTGCCTTCTTGGAGTGCTTCCCAGAAGACAAAACAAGATTCTCATATCCACTGTCTGCTCTTCTAAATTTCCTACCTGTCATCATTAAATGAGTCCATCTCAGGATGTAAATGAGAACCTGACTCCTTTACCTGTGGATCTAGCTACTGAATTTGAAAAACAAACAAACAAACAAACAAGCAAACAAAACAAATTAAAAAGAAAGCATGTATAAAAGAACATATAATTTTTATTGTATTCTAAATATGTGTAGCAATTATTTACATTTTATAAACTAAAATAGATATAATAAGGCATATACATTCACTTCACTAACTGGACAATTTATTTAAAGGTTTGCTGTACTCTTACAGTGGGCCCCCATTAATTTTTTAGTTCAGTTTATGAGCACATCATCAAGTGTGTAGCCTTCATGGAGCTGCCTCTGAGCACAAGAATTCAATCCCTGTTAAAGTATGTCAAGCTATGGGATGTACCAAAGAAAATAAACTTCATCTGTTTGAGTTTTTAATGGACACTCAGCCAGCAGGACCAAAAGCTAGAGCAGGTGTGAAGTGAAACCTCACCAAAACAAAACCCTGTGTTAAACTTAGGTTGTGAACACCAGGACTACCCCACTTACTCTTTTAACACCCTTACTGTGCTGCAGTTCTTCATAGAGGGACATGGCAATATGAATCTCTAATCTCCTCCAGGAGAGATCTTCTTTCTCCTCTGAAGAGAAATGAATAAGCCAGTTAAGGCAACTAACTCAAATACAGGAGACTTGTTGAAGCAAGAGTATCTCCCATCATTGTCAAGTCCCACTCATACTGCATCAGGTTTTACAGCAATTGGTGGGAAAGTGGTATTTAGCTACAAGGCCTGACAAAAGAAATCCTCTCAAAACAGATGAATCTACACTATTACACTCATGAACAAATAATTCAATTATTCATCTGAAGATAAATGGAGGTTTCACTTCTTGTTATACTGTATGCAGTTGTCCGGCAGAATGCACTGCAAGGAGAGCACCTGCTGGAAAGAATCCTGATGGTTTTGTTGGTTTTTTTTAAAGCAAGCTAATTTTATAATCAGTAGCATCAATTTATTTTATTAGTTAGACAATGTTAATATTGTGAAATCATATATTTTGAAGAATAAGTTTTCTCCATGGAGGCCAGAATGCTTCTCTTCAATGTGGATTGAAACACGCCTCGTGGGCTCCTTGTTATACTCTATACTGGAGCAAGGTTGGAAGCTAGCTTTTCTTATTCCATAGATGTCTTCTAAAGTCAGAGATAGGATGATGAAGCTGATTGAGAAATACAGTATGAAAAAATGAAGATTTAAGACAAAACATTTTTTATTCACCTCCCAGCCAAGATTCTGATTCCTAGATCATTATCTGTTTGCTTCTGATTTGCTTCTAGAGACAGTTGCTATCATCTTGCAACATTTTACACAATTTTTCTGTTTCAACAGGGCAACTAAATTTTTAACCAGAGAATATACTATAGTTTTCTTCAAAGATTCAATTGGCTTCACAGAAGATAGCTAATGAGATATCTAAAAGTGTATCAGTGAAAAGAGCTCATTGTGCTATGTCTTATCCTATCTGTAAATGAGTCTTTAAAAGCTCTGATCACTATCTCTATACCATCCTCAAACAAAAGGATACATTGGCACCAAGCAGCAAGGAAAGTATTAAGTTAAAATGTTAGAGGAAAAAAGCTAGTTAATTGATACATGGATTTCTCAAGATGATAGCTTCTGCTTGAAGAAAAATAAATCTTCTGTCATGAGGATTTAAAAAAAAAAAAAAAGCCATTTAAATCCAGATAGAATGCAATAACACCAAAACATTGAAAAATCTTCTTTTGAATCTCATTTCTATAATAGAGAAGTACACTTCTCACTGCTCTTCACTTAATATACTCAGTAGTAAAGTACAGAAAGAACTGGTTCATCACTATCATGAATTTGCCAGTTATAAGAAAAAGATGTTGGTGAAAATAAATGCTTTGTGTTTGACATTGTTCTCTTTCCTCTACTTTTCTTGCTATGGCAGGTAACTATCTACTTCTCTCCTATGGATTGCCATTGAGAATTTTATCTTTCAGAGAGCAGGAACATGCTGGAAAACTATTTACTTCTCATCAAACAGCTAATGCAATTTAGAATCCCCAGATAAGGGAAGGACTTCCTGCAGTCCTTCCAGACAGATTCCAGAGTTGTTGAAACATTTAAATACGAAAACCTAATTCCCAGTCAGCTTGCATGGGCTGTGAAAAGAACACAGTCCAATACTAAAAGAGATGTCCTCCCACCTGGGTGGTTATGCATTGGAACACAGAGGAAGGCTTGGTTGCATGTTTTGAAGAGTCATAAGTAGCCATCATCTCACATTCAAATAGTTCTTTGAAATATCTTCACTCATGGTGTGCCTTGCAGTTGATCACATCTCTATTTCTTTTGAGAGTTTCTTACTTATCTGTCATTGAAGATGTTGGTGATAGACAACTCACATCCTCAAGGTCATGAGAGTAATTGACCTTTTTGCTGACTCTTCCATGCACTGCAAGATAATGCTTAAAGGGTTAAGCTGATTTTGTGTGGATCATCAGTGACATCCAGTGGCTATCCAAGGTGATCGCAGGTGTGAGATGCCAATCCAGAGTCCCACTGTAGCGGAGTGATACGAACTGAAGAGGACGTTAACTAGCTGACTATGTTCCTTGTCCTGGTTGGTCTCACACGCTGTGAAAATTATAATTATTGATTTGTTTTGCAGTATTATTAAAATTAGCTGCATATTTTTCTTCTGTGGAGCCCAGTTCTTCCAAGCATATCTTGTCCATTCCGTCACCACAAGTATAAAATGGAATTGCCCAGGAGATATCTCTTATGTCATGAACATACAACAAGCAAAAGGACAATCACATGAGGGGAAAGGGAAAGGGAGAGAAAAGGAAAAAAAAACTTGGACCCCACCACTCTAAATTTCATTGTCTAAACCAAATGGTGAACAGGAACACCAGTGCTGAAACAAATCCTGGATGGTTTTTATTTTGTTACTTCATGATATTTAATTCAGTCCATGTCTTAAATCTCTTTTTCTATTCATAACCAAAGAGACATATTCCAGGTTTTGACCTTAAATGATCAAACCAGTTTTCTAGCACAGTATCACCCATTTCATGTTTTGTATTGTTTTAAATGAAAACCAGTTACTTTTAAATCCATTTTTTTTGTCTTTCCCATTTTCTGTTTCAGTTTCACTCTACATATACTGGATTGTCTTGTTATATCTGCATATTATGCCCACATAGTCCCAAGTTTGAGGATCTAAGTTATAACCATGTGTGTGTTGACCTTATAACTTCTCAATCTCCACTAAAACTTTAGGTCTTTTTTCTAGCTATTAATGCTAGCTCACGCTTTCCATCTCTACTGCATGTATTTATGAGCTATATGAATAAGATGCAGGTCTCCGCCTACGCTTTGCGGCGTGTCTGTGTACAGAGATTTATAAGCCTGTTGCAGGATCTGGCTAAGGAACCGTCCTGTCTACCCAATATTCTGCCTGGTCACCACCAAATGGATACAATGCAATGTATACTCTGACCAAACCAGAAAACTTTCCAGCTCTCCTAACCTGTGAATCACAACCACATTTCATTGTCTTCTCAGTTGTCCAATATTAAAAAAAATGAACAAAACCAACCCAAAACAACCAAAAAAGCCAACACATATCTTGGTACTATAAATAATTCACTAGTTTATTCTCTAGACAATCATCACTAGCATTTTTATAAAACAATGCAGTGTTCAGTAGCATCGAAAATGTAGAAGTTTGGGTTATGACACACAAAATAATCTTCAAACCATACTAAATATTTCTACCTCATCCACATTTAGCTGTCAAAGTCCATGTATCTCAAAACGCAGATATTTTATCCAACCAGAATCTTTTGTAATAAAGGCCAGATGACAAATTCGGTGGTTTAATATATGGCCAACAGCCAATGAAACACCAAGTGTTATACCTTTAATATAAAAACAGTTATTTATTCAAAACTAGAATATCATGTAACAATGTACTTCTAATGTATCCATGAAATAATTTGTTTTCTTCACATGTACAAAATACTCTAAAGACTGGTTGTTATAACTTAAACCAAAAAAAAATAGGCAAATGCAGAAATACAGGACAGAACATGGAAGTTATACTGATCAGCATAAATACTTTTCTGTGACAGAAATATTGTCCTCTTTTACCTTCCTGGTGCTGTCAGGGTACACCAAAAAAAGAGTTTGTTCCCTTGGTTACAACAAAGTATCCTCCCACTTCACATTACAGATTCAATTTATAGGCAATTAAGATAATACAGAAATCTGATCAATTCATCATCATCATCAGTGCAGTTCATATTTCATGTATGTAACTAGATAAAGGAAAATTATTAAATTGCTACACTAAATCACAAGGTTAGAATACATACTAAAACAGATAAAATGTAACAAGAGAGAAAATTCTGCATATCAGTCATGTTGTGTGATTATTTTACTTAATATATTGAGAGATAGCATTTTACTTTTAGTAGTAATGGTTATCTGCAGACCTACTTCTAAGGGAGACAGTAAAAAACATTCACAAAGCTTTTAAAATATTCAACATAGGTTTAGAAATTGATTGGGTCATGCAAATGCATCTGTAAGGCAGAACCGTCTAAGGGAAAGAAATACACATAGATTAAGGGAAAGAAATACACGTAGATCACTAAAACTCGTCAAATACTTGTTGTCAGGCATTTATATGCTGTCTCTCCAGTCCTCCTAAATATTTGCTTTGAATTGATTCTAAAACCTAAACATCATCACTAGTACTGAATGAGGGAAAAAAGCCCCGTTAAGTAAAATAGATGGCACAACTTCAAATCACAACTGGAAACACTCTCAAAGACTTCCAAGGGATGAAACAGCATCAGATGAGGGAACCTCAGGGATCATTTACAAAGATGTATGTTCTTCAATCACTCTTTAAACTGAGTAAAGTAAAATTTTGTGACTTAAGCCAAATGTAAATTACCTCTCATCCTAACAAAAGCAAGGCAAAATTCTTCTCTGGTATCCCTTTTTATTTCATTTTTTTCAAACAATAAGTAAGTTTTTTCCATAACAAAAGCAGTTCAAAACATGAACAAAAACATGTGCAAAGTTCATGGAACATGAAACTTTCAAAACATGTACAAAGATCTCTGGAACAATGGTGCATTAGTGAAAAACCCCATGTTTTTTAAGCAGAAAGAAATCTACATAAATAATCTCTGTCTTCTGCATTCACCATCTTACTGCAAAATAAGAGGATAGGCATCAAAATCTACTCTGAAGTTTCTAAATTTTTTCGTGAAAAATGTGATGTTTCACTAATTAGGAAAATCTATACTCAATTTACTTCCCACCACCACCTCCCCCACGCCCTAAGGGTACAGATTATTATGTCATAGCAATTTGTTCAAGCACGTTGAGTTATTAACTCACAAGAGTTCCATTTGTCTGTTATTCTGATCTCCTTCATAACACGTCCAGTCCATGTCACATATTGATTCCTATGTCTACAGCAAGTGTTCAGATATATTAAAGACCAGAATGTGCCTTCCTGACTGAGTTCACTAAAGTTACCCCGTACAAGTGACCCTCAAAGTGAGGAAAAGTGAGATGGTGCTCCATGGGCTTGATTTACCATACGTCTCTGGTTTTTTTGTGACTAAATTCCATCTCTAAGGTCCCTTGTGAAAACAGAGGGCAGATTCTGCTGCCAGGAAAAGGAAAAACAATCTCTAATTTGTCTCTTACACCTGACCCTTCTGCTGAGGCATGCATTCATCTTCATTCACAGCCCAGCTTAATATACTGCAGTTTGACATCCTCGTGTCTGAAGCCACACTGCAGTTTACTGTAATGCTAAAGTGGAAGTGAAAGAGGGAAGGATATAATTTTGTCACCAGATGGAAAGATGAACAGAATGGGGTTAGACGGGATGCTTAATAAGTGTGTTAGAGAACACTGTCAAAATGGCTGATCTATTCTTTAATGCAATGATTTTCCTATAGGCATTCTCTACTCTTCAAAGGCAGACCTCAAACCTGATTTTACCATCTTTTCTGAAAATGTGAATAACAGCTTAATTTGAAAATAAACCTTCCATCTCTGTGGTACAAGGACATTAATAGAATTTCGTTCTGAATTAATTTGTTACCAAATGATAAAAAAAGAATTAGAAAGTTGTTAATTGTTCATGTGGAGCTGATTTTTTTCTTTTTTTAAAACTTTTTAATACCCCTTACTCGTTTTCACACTTCATTTCGTAGGCTCCTTATCTAGCCTCTTATTTCCTATGTAATAGGGGAGAAGGTGAATGTTCAACTCAATTTCTTTGTGATTATTATTTTTTGATTAAGACATTCTCTGTTATATAGTAAAATAACCTGGATAGAGCCAATTATCTGTCTCACATTGATTAAGAAAATCTGTCATTTTGGTCAAGTTTTACATATTGAATTTTAACCACATTACTTTTTTAAAGTCTCATTAAAAGTTTTTGGGTTTTTTTAGTACAATTAGTTCACCAGTCCTCTATTTCATTTGATTTCTAATCTTGGCGTGACAGAAATTGCATGTATTTAGAAATTAAATAATTACCAGAAGGTTTGCAAGAGCAGCAGAAGCACAAATATTGATTCAGCATCTAACCCACTTTACCTTCATTGAAAGTTGAGTATTTGCTAACACGGCTGACACCAGATGCCACAATGGTTGTAGTTTATCTTGCTAAACTTAAATCTTGAGTCAAAGTAAAGCCCATGTGATATGAAAATGTATTCATGCTTCTTGTAAATATTTTTATAAAGATATTTGCACTACTCTGAAGCCAAACTACAAAAGTGTGCCTAGTATAATACATGTTTGCATTTAAGATGTTTAACTGTATTTAAACATTTCATAGCTTTGCACTGTAGATATATAAAAAGGAAACAATTATAGTCTCCTCATAAGTTCACTTTTTTATCTAAGTAAATGTCACCTTATGGTATTATTATTACATTAAAACCAAAACTAACAAAACGTAGTGTAAAGATTTAGTCGCCCTTGCTGTCTATAGATCAGAAAGCTAAAGAGTATCTACTTTTTATGTACTCTTTTATTCAGACAAGGAGAAATTATTCTTGATCTGTTATTTTGTTTGATGGCAAAAATCAAAATAATAATAACAAAGACTTTCAAAACACACAGACTTTCTGTGTGTCACTGAAATCAGACTTAAGCACTTATTTTTTTCTGAAGATTTGTGTTTACATTCCTTTTGACTTATTACCATAGAGGCATTTGCACTATGACACAATTCCTTGGAGTAGCTGCTATTTCATTTCTGTTCACGGTCCTTGAGTTGCTGTATTCACAAAAGAAAATTGTATGGCTATAATTGACCAAAATGTAGAAAGTAAAGCAATGTAATTAGTATATTCATACGGGAAAGAAACTGATTTTGATATTCATTAAGATACACAAGGTTTCTCCATAAAAATAAGTCATCTCCACTTTCAGAAAAAATTAAATACTTATCAGATAATGTAGCTACTCAGAGATAACATTGATTCAAAATGTTCCAGTCAGAGTAATAAAAAAAAAAAAAAGAAAGGATGCTCTGATAACTCTAGAAAGTAAAATAAAGGTAACTATCACAAAATTGGACTTTCCCAATGCTAACACTGCTTGGTGAAAAAAAAATTATAGAAATTTTAAAAAGCACAAAACCAGTCAAGTTGAAGGCTGTCTCATGGATGGCATTTCCACAGCCACATGAAGCACAAGAGGAGGCCTCTCCATCATCACAGTAACAAAAGCAATACATAACAACTCAGTTGCAGTATGGACATGCACAGGGGTTTCTTCAGTAACATTCCCATTTGGGGTAAACTCCCCGGAAACAGCAAACATATGGAACAGAAACTCTTACCACCACACACACTGCCAGAGTTAATTTATTGTACCTGGGCGAAAGTGTCACACCCTTTAAAGAGCTGTAGCAGATTATTTTCAGAACAACCAGGGATATCTAGGAAGTATTCTGAGAACACACTATCATTTCGTATAGCAGAAAAAGCCCAGAAGGCACTGTTTAGTCAAAGATATTAACTACTAAACATAATTTAAGAATTCCTAGAGCTGTGTGAAATCATATATGTGGGCCTGGAATTTAGCGAAAATAGAGTACTAAAGCAAGAGTGAAAATGTCCTAGAAGATGCTGCATTATGAGTGATTTGACACCATTCCACCGATACCTTTCCTTCAGGAAAGAAAACATGTTTAAAATCTGGTGTCTCTCTATGCAGGCAGACTATTATGCTCTGTAAATAGGTTTAAAATGTCCTAACATTTCAGAGGCTTTTTTATCTCTTGCTCATTTACCTTTCTTTAGATTGCTTTCACACTTTTCCCCCTTTCCATTAAATTATTCAAGAACTCCTCTTTATAAAGGTCACAGTCATAAAAACCAGGGAATGGGAGCAGTAGCATGTGATTCACAGGACCAATGAGGCAGCGCACAGAGTGGATTGTGAAGGACTCATAAAACCTGAGGCCAGAAGGAATCCTCAGATCATCTAATCTGATCTCCAGTATATGACAAGTCATTATATCTCACTTATATAGACCAGAGAGCAAAAATGCCTCAGCTTTTCACTAAAAATGGTAATGTTATCTCTTTGGCAATGGACTGCAGGCAGCGGCAAGTTGACCAGACTAGATGCTAGTACCTCTCATGAAGGTTATCCTATACTTCATGAAATTATTGCTGTATCCTATGAAAAAAGACTCAGGGAGATTTACTACTCAGAGCAGAGAGAAAACAGCACTCCTTCTTCCAGTTTCCTCCTCATTCTGGCAGAAATTCAGTCTGCCATCAGCACTGCCATGACGATCAAATGCAAACAGTGGCTTTGACAAGCAGAAAGAACTCAAAATAGGCTCATGAGCTTCAATGTGTGATTTGTTGCTGATATAGATCCCAGCTGAGTTAAGTTAATGAAGCCACTGCCTAATTAAGCCATATCTTTTGCTTTTTTACCTTCCTGCCACAGACAACAGATGGGTTTGGCTAGTACTTACCCTAGTGTACTCATTGTTTTCATTGGTGGCTTTGTTCCAGTGGCTCATAATTAGCATTGTTGAAAATAAAAGTAAAATATCGTAAAAGGTGGCCAAGTTCTTGTTTGCATTTATCTTCCTTCAGTTTCCTGTCACTGGTTCCGCTAATGACTTACCTCTAATGAAAATAAGCCAATGTCCAACGGCACTGCTAATACACTTCGTTCAGGTCACCTTTCAATCTTACTTCTGCCATTCTAAACAGGTGCCACTTCTGAAGTATTGCAGAGAAAGTAATTTTTGTGTAGTACAGAGACAATATTTTTGGCTCTGCCTTGTACCTTCTTCACTTTTACAGATGAACCCCAGATCTGTGTGGAGCAATATAGCTTGATTCCAGCAGCACCGATCACACAGGCAAACTCCGTGCCTTCCTGACTTGGCTTCACTTATATGTCCACTGACCACTGACTCCCACAGCTGTTTTCAGAAAACTTATTTCCCATTCTGTAGATCTAGTTCTCATTCTGTGTTTCATTGGGGTTTCTTTCTTTCTGGAAAATTTCGTCTATATTATTTTAAATGTCTATTTAAACTGCCTTGTCATTTTAGGAGAGACCAATACTCAGCTTTTAAACTCACTGCCATGCTTCATGTCCTGCATTAATTCTACCAGTTCATTCTATCTATCTATCTATCTATCTATCTATCTATCTATCTATCTATCTATCTATCACTTAACATGAAACTGTTGAGAAAGGTATTGAATAACTTCAGATTCAATACCAAAAGCTTTCAGCAACTCCCTAAGTAAAACCCCTTTAATAACAATTTCCCATTTATGGGTTATTTTTCATCAGCATGTTAATTAATTTTTGATTTAACTACATATTTCTCACTGATATCTTATAGCATTAATCTTTTTGTCAGATTTTTAGTTATTAAATACATTAAAATTATACATTCATACATTAATGCCTCATTCATACATGCTAAAAGCCTCAGTAATAACTCAAAGATATAGTTACCTTTTTGAGGAAAATTTGTAAAAGGTTGGTTTGACAAGACTTACTTGTTATAAACCCACATTGAATGACATTAATTATATTCCTAAACAATACTTGCAGTAAACAGCTACTGAACAACCCATCAAATAAAATATGTTTGCGCACTGTATTTGGCCTCTGTCAAGAGAAGTCAGTAGGAGTGTTTCCATCCATTCTTTACTCTTTGGATAAGGCCTTTATTAAACACTTTAAAATGTGCACATTAATTTCAAAGGCAGTCTGTTCACTGACACTTCATAAACATGTAGAGGACTATATTTAGGGGAAAAGCTTACTTGCTACAAATGATTCATCCAGCTTTAGAAAAGTTATATCTATAGAGTACTGAAATACTGGAGTTACCACTATTTCAAGGTCTCCCCTTTGCACTTCAAGTTTATAATCACTGTTCTTATTTTGTTGGCTTTTCACAGACAGCATCACTAAAAAAGAAGTGGAATGCTTCAAATGCAAGTAAGCAGGTAAATAGTACAAGGCTCATGGGCTGGCCTCAGTCGTAATTCTTTAGAAAGTGCTAGATGAGAAAATGAATACCTTGTTGCTAAGTTACCTTTGTTTCATTTAGTGCCGTAATTATTTGTTGCTTAAAGAAAAAGCATTGACATTTTCCCCTTTAGTCCCTGCCATATGGAAGAGAGGCTTTTAAGATTCTCTTATGAGAGGTACACGTCTATAAAATATACCTTTATGTTCTCCAAGTGGAAGAATCAACATGCTGGAGGATAATCAAGACGTTTCAGATTTCAAAAACTTCTGCTGTTTCAAAATAATTCTGATATTCCTGACAGCTTATTTTTAGAAGCAAATATACTTCCTAACTACTTGATTATATATTTCCCTACTTCTTAATCAATCAGGAAATGTGCAGATAAAATTATCTGCCATACACTTTAATCACTATGTAGAACTGTTTCTCCCTTCTGGAGGGTTAACAAAACAGATGGTATGAGTGAATAGGCTCATATTTCAGTTTTTAATCACACTCACCACCAGAGGTCTTATTTAGGTCCGTATGATTTTGATACATTTACCTTAAAAACAATAAAGAAACACTGTAAATTATAAATTATGCCAAGGCAAATGCCATCCTAAATATGTTCAGTTGAAGACGTGTGGAAATGTTTTCCTGAATTTTGCGGCAAGAGATTTTTACCTGAAGACCTCAAAAAAACCTTTGAACATCACAAAGCTTCTGTGTATGTGTATGTGTATGTAGAAATATTAATCTTTTGTTCTTGAAGCACAGACAGTAAAGGATACTTGAACCACGTAGACAGAGATTAAGTGATGCGACCAGCGTCACAACCTAAGCCAGTAGCAGAGCTAAGCACAGTACTTGGATCCAGTATTTGATTCTGATTCTTAATGATGTGTTTTTAGACAAATTCTGAAGACAAGATATGAAACCTTTAGCACTTTCTTCTTCTTCCAGTTACAGCCTGACATCACAAGTATGTGAGAAGAGAAATACTGCTGCACCTAGGGCTGTGTGAGCCATGGGATAGACAGAGTGTCCTATGGCTGTTAGCTTAAAGTGCTGATGTACCTCTTCAGTGCTCATACTCAGTAATAGTGGAAGCTACAGAAAGAACCAAGAAGATAAAATTAGTCCTTCTTGTTTGTATTGTCTCTTGAATCACATCCACAAAAATCGTAAGCATAACCTTTTACTGTTTTTTTTTTTCCTTTGGAGTGTTTTCCAATCAAATTCAGAAAAACCTATGCTCAGAGATAGATGTGATGAGTCTGTAGTACCAACACAGTATGAAGCCATCCATGACCCAAAGCAGCAATGCATGTTTTTCAATACATATTTGACCAGTTATTTTACTTTAAAAATGTTTTGTGGGGGAGGGGAAGGATCCATACTAACCTTTCTTCTCCCTTGTGTCAAGGAGAGGAGGCAATAGTTCTTACTTCATTCAAATTCTTGATTGCATAATCCAAAAGCTAAATACCTGAGCAATGAACAAACAACACGCTGGAATAAACACATGAAAGAAGATAATGTACTTATTCAATCAAGTAAGTAGCTTGTCCTTTCTGGGAAAGCTCTTCCTTACATATCAGAGCTGGCTACCTTACTCCTCGTCATGTGTCTCTATAAACAGACACCATTTCACTGTTATTTGACAATAGAAATAAGCTCAGTGTTTGACAAGCAGGCAGAAATAGAGACCTATACCCTTGAAAAATAAGCAGCATGCTAGTATATAAAGAACCACCAAGAGAGAGAAAAACCCTAAAAATATTTCATTTCTTTAATCACTTCCTTTACAGGGTTACTGAATCAAAGAGAAAGTCCTGGTTTTATTTCAGTATCATTTCACCTTGCTTTCATCAACTCCCATGCTGCATTTTTACATTTTCTACCTACTTAAGGACCCACTGAGGAACATGTTCACACATTCTTACTCATTTATCTTTGTCACTTGTAATTACCAGAGTGGCCATTTTCTTGCTTGTGCATATTCCCGCTCTACTCCTCTTTCTTTCTTTCCTCTTAGGAGGAGTGTGACACTCTTTATTCTAGGCACCCTTGGCTGTACCATCTGTAGGAAGATCAAAGACAGGGTCATATCCATCTAATAACAAGAGAGGAAACAATACTGTAGGTGAACACTCTATTAGCCTCCTTCTTCATTTTATTCAGGTCAGTGCTCGGGGACTTTCAGATGTCTTTGAACAAATGGATGTGAAAATGAAAGACAAGTTATAAAGAAATAAGTTTCTTACGCAAGTTAGGCTGATAGGTTGAACCATGCTAGTGTTATAATAGTCTTTTCCCTGGGCAGCTCAGAAAGTATCTTTTCTGAACAATCCTTACCCTTCAAAATAAAGCATAAAAATCTGCTTCCATCTTGAGACTTGCAGCTATTAAAAAATGTCCAGAGGCAATAAACTGAAGACTTGTGTAGGATACTGAGGACATTTATTATTGACAGGAAATCAGTCTTCCATGATAGCTGAACTCCAAGATCTCTCTATAGAGAGGAATAATTTCTCCACTGGTGTAAACAGGCAAAGCTTTGCTGGCTCTGGTAGTGCTGCATTAGTTTATACCAGCAGAGAATTTAAACTAAAATCTTCAGTTTGTTTTGGATGCCTGGAACCTAAAGTTTGTGTCACTGTGCTGCAAGAGCACCCTGAACACAGGGCTACAGTGGACAGGGGCTTCTGGCTGGGTCATGAAGCCTGTCTTCTGCACCACAACTGCACAGCAGGAAAACGCAGCAGGAAGAACAGGAAAAGCAGCAGCCATTAAGTTTCACCTTAGGAGACCTTCTCATTCCTGTCTCCTTCCATGAATTTTTGGTTCAGCTGACTGCCCTAAAGACTAAAGCAGCTGTTGTGATCCTCTTAGTACATCTGAGTGCTATGGAACTGAGACAGCCTGCATGTGTCTCATTGAAAAATAGATATATTAACTAAAAATCAGACACTGCATTTCTTGCTGGAACAAAACTTATGTACATGACAATATTTGGAACAAAATTCCAAATGCTTTTCTCAGGTGTTCTTTTGTGGGTTTTTTCCAAAGCATAATATTTCTTATATATTACAGAGAAAGTCATTGAAAGCATGGAGAAATATTTTCAAAACAGAAGACAGAAAAAAAAACTCCACAAAAATTCAGTTATGCCAATATATGTCCATATGAGACATTTTCTAGAGTTGATAATGCTGTCTCAGACACTTTGTCTAATGCTGGTAATATTGAGTGTTGCATTAAAATCCTATAAAGAAATGTGTCTTCAGTATGAGCGAAGTTTCTAAAAATGCCATTGCTATTGACTTTAGCATCCTCTAGCTGAGGGCTTGCTCCTTTATTGGATTATTTTTTCCCAGATGGAATCATATGAACTGAACTTTTCATCTGTAGAAAATTCCCAGGCAGTTTACTAGGAAACATATCCCTACTGCAGTGTTCTGGAGGATGTTTTGGTGTTTGTTTTGGTAACAGCTTATTCTCCACTGAACTCAGTTTTTCAGTGGGGTCTCTAATGACTTTATTTTTTTAAAAAATACATAAAAGACAATATTAAACCAGTCATTCTTCTAAACAAGCTTTGTTATACAGCTCCCTACCACTCTTTAGAGCACCAAATGTCTCATTTTCATATATACAAATGCTGAAGTAGCAATCAGTGTACAGGAATAGCTGCTGAGGCCAATGTTTTTGTGTTTTTTGTAGGTTTTTTAAAGCTTGTATTATTTGAAATGACCCACTGAAATCTGGGTAGCTACTGCTAAGTAAGTACTAGCACTTCACCAGACTATCGTGGGGCTACATTTGTTTTACAGACTTACTTGAAACAGAGCCATAGGCAGAAGCCTAGTTATGTAGACTATAGCTGCAGCATATAATAAATTAAAAAAAAAATTGAATGAGCTAGTTTAATAGACAAAGAAATCACAAGATGCGGATAAACAGACCTTCAACAAAACAATGTCCCTTGACACATTAAAATGAGAACAAGCTGTCTTTTTCCTCTAGGATGTAAAGGACTAGATGCTGGGAATATGAGTCTAAGAATTGATGCTGATGCAAAATACTCCTTTCAGAGTTAAGATATTTTGAACACGATGACAAAAGTCTATTATTTTCAGGGCAGCTCATTAAAATGTATGAAGGTGTTGCCAGTATTAGAAAGATACAATAAAGTCAGTAAATTTCAGAGAAGGTCATACCAAAGATCTCATATCAGGTGAAAAATACCTATATGGTGCTATAATGGGACTCAAGAATGTGCTGGCAGAAGTTCAGGTTTCTTAGGTCACCTGTCATCATAACAGTGACTGCTGGTTCTAAGAGAAGAATGAATGTATTTTAAGAGAGCTCTCCGTGGATTCAGCAATTGTCTTCAGCTGCACAGTGTCAGAGTCCTTGTCTGTTCCAAAATAAGTTCAGATCAGTAGCACAGAGGTACTTTACCAAGTGCTGTGGGCCATGCAATTCAGTGGACAGTGAAATAATGCGGTCAGAGATGCATGTTTTATAGTCATGCATATTTTGACAGTCTGGAGCTCAAAAATCTGTATTTATGGTTAAATGTGTTAAAGGGTTTTGTTGAATTGCTTCTGCATTCTGCTGGAAAAGTGCTGTCATTATTAATTGGTCTTTCATTTTGCTATTTTACAGGCAGTTCTCTAAATTGTCACAAATCATAGGCAAATTTCAAATTCTTTAGGACAGGAACTGTCATTGGCTTTCCATTGTAAAGTGCCTAACACAGTAGTTTGCCTTTTGGTCCACCTAGAATATCAATTTCAAATGAAATAACCATCACCTATCTCAGCTAACCTTTACCTGGGATAAACATAAATAATACGACATACACAGAGTTGCAGTAATAAGGTAAAAATCAGCACACATTTTCCATATGAACTTTCCTTACACAGATTTATGACTCACAAGAGATGCTTGTGAAGTTCAAACTTCGAGAAGGGTGGAGAAGCACTTAAGTTCTTGAATGAAAACTTTTCTTAACCCTAAATAAACTGTTTCCACGACAGTTGCAAGGAGGACCATATGATCAAATTTTCCACACAGTGTTATAAAATGAGCCATAAACACATCTGACTGTTCAGCATTGGTAGCATATCCTTTTCCGGAAGAAGAATAAAAGCAAAAGCAATCACAACAGTAATACTACAATACATGCAACCTATCAAAAGTGTTTTCACAAGCAAATTCACAATTCATGTTGATATATGAACTACAGTTTCCATTTGAATTACTGTGCTGGGTAGTCTCAACAAAAGACAGGCCTTCCGAACTTTGCCTAAAAATAAAGGAACTAAATCATATGAACAAACTGTTTAAGACCTTGCTAAATTTTCTCTATTGCTATAGTTTTAGTCAGTCAAGAGACTTCATGCAAACTAAAACAAAACAAGCTCCAAGTCAGATTGTAAAAGGCAGGTGTCATTTTCAGATGACGTTCAATCCTCTGACCACCAATGGGTTTCCAGTAGCCTCTGAAGTAATGTCATCCTTTAAGTTAGAAAACTGGACTCAGCAATATGAGTGTCCAGGGTGATTGCCTTGTCCAAATGCTTCTTTTAAACTAAAAAAAAAGTCAAGAAGCCACAGAATCACAGAATATTTTGAGTTGGAAGGCCTCACCCTTTGGCTCGTATTGACAACTTTAAAAAAGTCTACTTTCAAAGGCAGATGGAAATCCGTGTTCCTGGTTAAGTCTATTAACAGGATGGGTTAAACACTTAAAGTGTTTTTCATTGCAATTTTTTTTCTTAGGAAATAATCTTCATAAGCAAAACATTGGAATAAAAGAACAGAATAAACAATATGGGAGTTTGGCTGAATGAAAGGCTACAGTTTCACAAGCCTTTTCCTTTAATTTTGGAAATAGAGCAGTCCTGTTTTACTGTACTTTACCTTTTTATTGTATTGTACTTGAACAAACATCTGATTAATCCAAATCCTTGGATCATTTGTGTGGTTGATCGTAATGGGATCCTGAAAAGTGAATTTCAGGTATTGAATACTGAAACAGCATTAACTAATATCTGTAAAAAATGCTATAACACTGATGCTGACAGTTCATAGCGTTATAGAGTTCAGGCAGTTCAGATCTCAGATCGCTCCTGAAGCAAGCTGAACGATCAAATCCAGCCTTAATAAGTTCATCTCACTGGGTAGGAGTACAGAATTCTTCACCTTACTTGATTCTGTTGTGGTCCTTGGGATCTCAGCAAGTCTGTACCTTTGCATTGTTTCCACTGTATCATCTTCACCATCACAACATCATTGCTTTATGCCTTTCCATGAAACTTTAACTTCCCTCACAACAGAATCTGGCAAATAAAATTTTGAGCAGGTAGCTTACCACCAGAAATGCTGATTCTCCAATAAGAAAATCTCTTCTAATTTACTGTACAAACCACACATCCTAGACTTTTTGTCTGACTCCCTGATGTCTCATGTAGAAAATAATCCAGAAATAACTAAAGGCCAAGGCCCATATGTAATTGTCCATTAAAATTTAAAAAAAAAAAATGAAGCTCTTAGATGGATATTCCTGGGGACTACTAGAAGACAAGATCTCCCTCTTCATACTTGTGTATTTACCTCCCAAACCGCTCAACTTTGGTTGAGTTGTATCCCGTAAGAATCAACTCAACGATGTGTAGTTTTGAGCACCACAACTTGAGAAAGACATTAAACTGCTGGAGAGCATCCAGAGGAGGGGAACAAGATAGTGAAGGGTCTTGAGGAGAAACTGATGCCTGAAGTTTTAACTTTTATATTTTAAAATCCTGTACTGTCTAGAGTATAACTCTGAAGTTTCTTGTAGTCTGTTAGTTGCTGATCTCTTAAGCTGGATAGGCACAACAAAGCCTCTCCAGGCCTGCCCTCCAAGGACACACAGCCCGTCCTAGGCCCAAAATGTAAACCAACACCTTGGGAAGGCGGGGTGAGCTTGGGGAAAATTACATCATTAGCTGAAGCTTTAATTGGAGAATTGAACTTGATATGCAAATAGACCAAACTTATAAAAGTCTATGAGGAGCAGCTGAGGTCACTTGGTCTGCTCAGCCTGGAGGAGAGGACACTGAGGGAACATCTCATTGCACTCTACAATTTCCTCAGGAGGGGAAGAGGAGGGGCAGGTGCTGATCTCTTCTGTGGTGACCAGTGACAGGACCTGAGGGAATGGCCCGAAGCTGTGCCAGAGGAGGTTTAGGTTGGATATTAGAAAAAGTTTTTCATCCAGAGGGTGGTTGGGCACTGGAACAGGCTCCCCAGAGAAGTGGTCCCAGCACCAAACCCGACAGAGCTCAAGAAGCATTTGGACAATGCTCTCATGGTGTCATCCTTGGGGGTGTCTTGTGCAGGACCAGGAGCTGGATTTTGATGTTCCTTATGGGTCCCTTCAAAATCATGATATTTTATGATTTTATGAACTGCACCTTGGTCTCCAAAAGACCAAGAAAGAGTTTTCCCATTCCCCCCACTTATAGGCAAGTAGCTAAAGCATCTCTTCTGACTTCAGCTTTTGTCATGACTTATGAAAAAATAAGAGGGTCTTGTTATTATGAATTTGTTTCACTTTGTAGTGATCAGTCCCGGTCTCACTAATGTTGATATGGTGCCAAGCAACTGAGAAAGTATAGCAGTGAAGAGCAAATTAACTTCAGTAGGATTAGGCTCAAGGGTTTTTTTCTGTGATTTATGGTAGGAAAAGAAAAAAATGCATCATTTTTAAGGAAAAATAAAGATAACACAAAATTTTGTGCTGGTCAGCTTGATAGAAAGATTAGGACTTCGATAGTGATGCAGACATGCAAATGAAGTAGATGTCATATTTTTAAATAGTTCTTCATGAAAAAGACTATGTTCCACTTGAAAAATCCGTTGCATTCAATCAAGCAATGTCAGCAGCGGGTAATCAAATTCCATCAGCACAACAATATTTTAAAGCTAGTTTTTGCAAATCTCTCATGTTATGCTGGCTTCCAAGAACATCAAAAGACAGAAGAGCCATCCCCTTCATTCTCTAGATTATTTGCATTCAATATCTAAAATGAACCCACTTTAAAAAAAAGGAAAGGATGAAGTGTTTCTAACTCTCAGAGATCTGAGATAATTTACCCTCCAGCTGCATACATTTTTAATGTCACAGACAACATGATAATTGACATATGTGATTCTGGATCACACATCAGATTTTAAATTATTTCACTCGACTGAAATGTGTTTAAGTGCACTATCGAGACACTTTCAGCAATTAGGCTTTTAATGATTATCTGTCTCGCCAATGCTATCTTTGATGTTAAAATAGTACGAGAAAAAATGTAATTTTCCCACATTCTCATTGGGTTATATTCAGATGTGTCTTAAATATTTTATTTAAGAACTCTCCCTGACCTCAACCACAGTAAAAATTTGAAAAGATTTTACTTACAGTAATTTCACATCTTGTAGTTTGCTAAATTCATTCAGATGATCAGGACCTCAAAACCAGCATTGATTGATGAATCTGGAATAATATCAAAGGAATAAATCAAGAAGTTACAGCAGAAATAAAAATACAAGATGTAGCAATGAGTTTCTAATATGAGTGTTTCCAAGATTACACTGCCTGAGACCTTAAAGTTATATGATCAGGTTTCCATGAATCAAATTTGGTAGCTTGAGAAGTTTTGTTACCCAGCGTGCCATGGACCACCAGGCCAAAAAGGAGCATGTACAATCCTGAGTCGGATAATATTTAATACACTGGCAGTTAATAGATGCTTAATTGAATTCTTCAGATCCATCACACTTTGCCATAGAAATATCCAAACTCTATAGGCAAATAAAGAGACCTAAAAGACTATATAATCTGCACAGTTAAAAGAAGCAGATCCATGCTTTCATTCATTATTGTACATTATTTCCAGCCACAGAGAGAATCTGTGAGGCTTTTTACCCATTAAAAAGGAAATAAAAAAACAAAACAAAACAAAACGAAAAAAAACTAACAAGAAAAAAACCCAGAATGTAACCTGGCATAATGGCCTAAAACACTCCGGTATAAATGCTGTTAAGAACGGAAAATTCTTAAACCATTGCAGAAATACACACTATTTCTTCACTAAAAAGAGAGACAAACTCATCACAACCTTATGCAACAACTCCAGTTTTAATATTTCTTTTAATTTTCTGTGTCAAATTAACCTTGCAGCCAGGGCAGTTTTAAAAGCTTTCTCTTTTAAAAGTTTTCTTTTGCTGAAAGAAATAGCTTTCATTAAAATGTTGCCTACCTTTGTTAATGTTTTCAGACAATGCAAACACTAGAAAATAGGGTTCCACTGAGAAGTGTAGTTTCATTTTAAAAGGTTTGCTTCGATACAAAGAACAGATTTGTCGCTTTCTTACTGCCTTCCTGTCATCTTGCCTTTTAAGATCCCCTCTCCCCTTTAGAACTGCTAAAGCCCAGGGTATCCAGAAAGTTATGTTCTATCACCAGCATGGTTTTCTGTTGGTTTGGGGTTTTTTTTAATGTATTTTATTTGGTTTAGAGAATCTTATTTTTCTTTACATGATATTTTTGACTACAATCAGCCAGAGATCGCTTTATTGATTTTCCCCTAAAGATTTTGTTTGGTTGTGAACCGAGATGCATGACCTTCTTCTGCTTCAGGCTACCTTTTAATTAATCACTATGAGTAGAAATAATTCAGACAACAAAGACTTCGTATCACAAGTGGTTTTTTCTCCATTGCATTTTGGTTTGTTTGTTTTCAGACCTTTTTTTCTAAAGAATATATAACAGTATCTAAGTGTGCAAGCTCAACTAACCTCCATGAGATTCCTGCTATGGAGAACGAGTCCACACAAGCCTTCCCCTCAGGCAGAAAGACAATCCTTTTTTTGAAAGACAAGCTTTGTAATATGCCCTGCAAGTCAAATAAGCACTTCACAGGCTGAACCTAAAGTTGCCTAAGCGCAACTGCAGTGTCATTTAGTCACCTGACAGAAATTCATGGTGAGAAGACATCACACTTCCACTCCTCAGAATGGAGTGGAAACAGAAATAACTGATGCATTCCTTCTCCAATAAGTTTCATTCAAAACATACAGAAAACTCATTTAAAAAAATGTCAGCTCTCCCTATGGTGGCACTGATAGCATCAGAATTCCCTTTATTAATATTATCATCTTTACCCTCACACCCACGATTCTCTGTTGCAGGGGATGTCTCATTTCTGTAGAAACACTCTGATACCACCATGGTTGCATAATCCTTTTCATAACATTTGTAGAAAAAGAGAGATGACAATTTGGGTAGAAAGGGTCTGAAGAAAGAATGGAGGGCAAATACAAAGAACATCAGTAAAGTTTGAGCGAGTATGTAGAACCTCTTTCCTGGAGGTTGGATAGCTTAGTAGCAGTTTTTCTTTCCTCAGATCTGTGATTACCTGGGTGCTGGTTCCTGCCATTGGCACAAGGGAAGGAATTACCCACCAGTTCCAGACCGATATGTTTATTGAGGGTGCAGAACAAACTTGCATGTTTGTGACTTCAGCTTGCAGTTGGAATGGCTGGAGACGGCAAGAACGAATTAGTATCAAAGTACTGAAAGCAGTTCCAGAGAGAGTGAGAGAGAGAAAGAGAGGGAGTTCAGCAGAGCTTGATCCATGACAGTTACTTGGCTTTATCTCACCAAGTAATGTGCACGACTGGTTTTCAAGGCACTGATATGAGAAGATGAGTTTTAAAAACTAGAGGGTAAGTAGGACACACAACACCTTGTACATGCTGAATTTGTATAACTTCTCCAGGCAGCAGGCAAGCTATTATAACTTTATTGTTTCAGGATATAAGCCTATTATACTCTGCAAATGAATACAGTGACATTTTGCTGTATCGGTTGAAAAGATTAACAGTTCACAAAGCAAACTGCCGAGTGCGGCAAATTAAATACATTAAAATGTGCAAGCTTAAAATTCTATACTCCCTGCACTATAAACTTATATACAATACAGTTTAAAGGGTCTCAGTGGCTCAGTTAATAATGCAGTGGCCTGTCAGCTTTCTGGATGCAATTTAGCTCTGTTAGGTTGCAGTAAGCCATGACAGGGTGTGTTTTTCTCAGCCATTAATGAACGCTGTAGGTAAATTGTGCAGTAAGAAGGTGGCCCTGAGGTATATTAGTGTCACAGTAAATGTGCTAGGACTATTTTAGATGTTATTATTAAAAAGAGAAAAGGATATTTTGGATAAATATCAAACAGCTTAAAAGTTCATTGTGGAGGAGGACTGGAATATTCAGACACACTCGCAAACCAAATCCATGAGAAATTTAGCAGAGCCTCTTGTCACACTACTTGTCATTTTTAAGTATTTTCTCTACTAAAGCTTATCTGACAGAAGAACTAGGCCTAAGAACTGTCTGTAATTTTAAGAAAATTAACATTAAAAAGACCAGAAATCCTTATGTGTCCCAAGGATTTAACACACGGTGTCCTCCAGTAGCCAAAAGAAACAGTCTCCAACATAAGAAACAAACATTTCAAAACAAATGGCTTGACCTCAGCTAATATTAATTGCCGTTAATATGGATAGAAATGCCCTGTTTCCTGGGGCAACAGTAACTTGACCATTTAAATTTCCACACAAAATCCACGGCCCTTTAGACCGAAATTCTTTAGTAAAACAGAATGGTGTTGGGGAATCAGATTAAAATGCTCGCACAAAAAATCCAAGGAGACACACGGGACAATATCCAAGGCTTCATTTTAAAAAGACACTCATGATTTTTTTTACATTTAGTCCTTTTGGACTAACCTGTCAAGTTTACAGGTTCTGAAAAGGGTTATTTTTAACAAGTAGAGAGATGGGTAGATTCTATAAAATTGGTTTTAGAAAATCAGTGCTAGCAAATTATGTTCACAGATTTTTTGCATTTATCAATTGCTATCTAGAAGTTGGAAGGAACACAGAAGGATCATTGAGTCCATCTCTTAGGTGAATGGCTCATACAGGGGTGGAATCCACAACCATTGTGTTATCAGCACTGTACTCTAACCAACTAAACTAATCTGGGCCAATTTCTGCTCTGATCAAGGTACTTATTTCACTCTTCTACCTCTGCCCCCGCCAGCGAACAGCCATGACCTAAACCAGAGTTAGTGAGTAGCATGACCAAAATTTTCCAGATTTACTTTAAAACACACTTATGAAGCAAGAATTTCTATGAAGTTGGTAACATTTTGGATCAATTTTGTCTTCTGTGAAAACTGAAAGAATGGTTTTACATAGCTAGTGTGTAATGTTTCTGACAGTAAAAAATAGGAAATAAATGTCTTTTTTTCCCTCTTCCACTACCTTCCTGTATTCAACTTTTTCCTCTTCAATCTTAAGGTTTGCTGAACCCTGTGGGGACATTCTTTGTGTCTTTCCACGAAGATCTTTTTGATGCCGTTTTTTCAAATGTCCAACCATACTGACTGCAGCTTTAAACCTCACTTACCTGAATATAACTTGCTAACACTAGTGCTGGCTGCCTTTGCCAGGCCTCACTGATCTGTGTTAGACATCCTAGTCTCTATTCAAATGCCACATGACAAATTTCATGAAATTTGGTGTACAGTAAGAATCTGAGAAAAGGCAGAAGATACCACTTACAGGAATCCCTTGGAAATTAGTTCAATGCCTTTTTTTTCTATACAGGGATCTCCAATTTGAGTCAAGCTTCTAAAAGATTTTCTAGGTGGAGTCATGGTACTTTACAGAAACTAAAGTCAAGATTATTCCAAAATATGTGCATAAGTTTAGCTGCATGAAACATGAGTTTTGTCTATGCCTGTAAGTTTTTTCATGTCACTGACCTTTGCACAAAGACCTACAGGAATATCTGCAAAAACTAATAGAATTTAACACAGAATTTCACATTTTCTACTTTTTTTTTAAATTTAAAAAGTAAGATGAATTATTTATTACTATTGAATACCCATTATAAAATTTTACAGTTTAACATATTTGCAGAAAGGCTGTTATTCCTCACTATATATTTATGCCTTTTTGAGAAAAGAGGGCTTAGAACCTGACTAATTTTGACTTTTCCTACCAGTCAGCTTTGTAACCCTTATATTTCATATACTTTACTTATATAAGAGGTGTGCAGGTTGCTGTTCAGGGAACAGTGATGGTAATTCTTGAACTAGAGAACTAGTGTAGCTTCTAAGGATGAAAAATTCTCTGGTGAATTCTATACATGTTGTTTTCAAAATTCAGAATGAAGAAATACAACTATAAAAAAGTACCTAAGATAAGTAGTAAGAAAATCTGGCTAAAATTAAGTTGTTATTATTATTGATAATAATAATAATAGTAATAATAATAATAATAATAATTCTTTAATCTTATGAATATTACTAGAAACCTGTGTTGCTGTACTCTGTGTATCAAGACTCTTCAGTACAAACACTTTCAAAGGAGAGGAAAAGTTTAGGACTTCTTCCTAAAGAATGGTAATTTTGCAGTGATACTATAGTGAAAGCAGCTCCTCTCCTGGAATAATTCCAGCCACATTGATTTCCAAGGATCTCATCGAGCACTCAGAAGCAGAATCAGTATAAGGCAGGAGGAAGGAAAACAGAATTAGAGAGTTGTATGAAAAAAAAGGAGCTCCAACAGCAGAAGAAATAATTGAAAATCAAAATTATAAACTATCTACCAGTGTCAAATAAAACCTACTCTGTTCCTAGGCTATGTTCGTAGTCAATGGTAAATCTCTCTTTGGCTTCAGGTTTCTGATTTGGGGATGAAATGTTTGTCTTAGTGATTTTAAATTATCTTTTATGGATTTTTTTTTTCCACCTATACATGAAGCCTAAAGTATCAGTTCTTTGATAAAGTAGCAAGGATCTTCTTGAAAAGTAGCAAGGATCTTGGATCTTCTCTAGATATTGTCCAAATTGCTATGGTCTCCCATCTTACCTCTACAATGCCTCTTATTTGATTAGGAAATAAAGAACTTGCATCTTGCTGGCACCTGAAATAAATTATAATTTTTAATTGCTTTTTACACCAGCGTGATTTCTATTTGGGTTTCTGCTGGATGGAATTTATTTAAGAACCAAAGTCTTATTGCAAAAACTCAGTTTGTCTTGATTTAAGCATCACCCAGAGGCTTTCTGCTGTGAAAATGGAGCCTGACAACAATGAAAATCTTGGCTCATGCCAGAAATATCTAGGTAGATCTCTGCCATGAATATGATATCCTGAATCATGATGCTGGATTAAAGCTCTTTTTATTAGACTATTATGCTTTCAGCAAGCCATAGCACTTCAGCTGAATTCATATTTTCCAGTTTCATCTGTGAGGAATTTGGAAAAAAAATTTTTTCCTTTTCAGGATTTTTTTCTCCTCCAGAAATTAAAAAAAAAGGAAATTTTTGTTTCTAAGTGAATCAACATTTTTTTTATTACTAAAAATTTCAGACAAGAGTCCTGAAATTGAATCTTCCTGAATGTGGGAGACAACTCTTGAATGTGCCAGGGAAAAGGCAGCTGCTTATGGTATGACTGGACAGGTTAGTAAAGCAAAAAGGAAGAAATTCATACATATAAGATGGAAATCATGAAGGGAGAAGAAATAGGAGAAATTCCTAATTCTAATAAAACTTATTAATCATGGTCAATGATACCCTAAGTTGAGACACAAGACTTTACACAAGACTTTTCGCTATTTAAAATGTATGGCCACAGACTTGCATACTCTCTACTTGAAAAATCACTGCATGGCAAAAAAACCTACATACTTTCTAGATCAAATACAGGATTTATAAAAGCTGGCATTTTCTATCAGCTTTACAAGATACCTTCAAAAGTCAAGGATGTGATCTTTTACCAGTCTCTCTTCCTGAAGAATGTTTCAAATATAAATTGTGTAAGACTTTTAACGGTATTTGTAATTCTGATGGAAATGGAAATAAGTAGTTTTATTAGCTTGAGTTTAAAAACAACTTAACTGCAAGAAAAGGGTTATTTATTCACACACATGACACAGAAAATGCTTTGGATTAAAGTACTTTCATTACAAAATAGTTGGAAAGGTAAAATAAAATTAGGTTCAGCTAGATAATTTTAATGTTTGATTATAACCCCCTGAACTGGGATCAAAATTTTTGTGCCAGCACTGGTGATAATAGGGTTACATACCCTCTGTAAAATAAAATGTGAAATTTACATGCAAAGTGGTGTGTTCTTCTGCTGCACACATATAATTCCCATTAGCATTAATGGGAAATATATGTGCCTATCAAGAACAAAATATACCCTATTAAATTCCCAACCATCATGTCAGTTTCTGACATCTTCTAATATGATCTATGCTCATACAGCAAAAAAAAAATTAAGAACTCAACTCAGATATACCAGTTTTCATCTGTCGGTCTCAAAGGATTTTATGAAGAATAAGTCCATGCAACTCAAAGATACAAACTGGAACTTCAGTTATGCCTGTGGCAATGGCTGGCAGGCATACCCCAAAAATCCCTGCAACAGATACTGAAAGCAAAAGAGCACAGAAGTCAACACAGGTGAATATAGCACAACTCATCACAGACCAAGGATGTTATACACAAAACTAGCTTCTTTCTGAAAACCCATGCTGTGTTTGCCTTGGCTAAGTTCCAAATGCCCATTCAGCTTCTCACATTCCTCCTTCATGGAATGGTGCAGGGGGTGGAGGCAGACAGGAATAGACAACTTATTGATTCAGATAAAGACAGGGAAATTGTTTATAAATTAGTGCAATGGGCAAAATAGACTAATTTGGGTAAAAAATTAATTCAATTTATTGGCAATTAAAAGAGATGTGAGTGGTGAAAAACAAAGACACCCATTAAAGCAACACTTTTCCTCTCCACTTCCTCAAGCCCAACTTCACGCTTTTATTCCTGACTTTTCCTCGCTGCCTCAAGTCACCCCGAGGGGATAGAGGGTGGAGGGAGTTACAGGTTCTCTCAGCAGATCCTTCCTCCACACGCTTTTCCCCTGCCCCAGCGTGGGCTCTCTATGGGCTGCAGTTCCTTAAGGAAATACCCTCCTGCTCCAGCACGATATCCCCCACAGCCTGCAGCAGAGATACCTGCTGTGGCACCTAAGTGCCTCCTTTGCCTTTGCCCCCTGCTCCTCCTGCTCCTCCTGCTGCAATGGGTCTGTTGGTGCTGCTTGCAGCCTCTTCCCACAGAGGCCACTTCTGCAGCCCTTCTGCTGCCAATAGCTTGGACATTTAAAGCCAACGCAGAAGCAAAGCACGTAGATCAGGATTTCTGCATCATGTCAGGTAGACATATTCCTTAAAGCAGCTGGACCTACTTCAGGCTGGACCCACTTTCTGCCTAAGGCTGAAGTTTTCAACTTCAAAAATTTTGGAAGTACCTGGGCAAATACACCCTCCATGATGCTGAAAATCCCAAGCATATTTTATGCCCACAGTTTTCCAGTCCTTTGCTCCGACTGACTCATAAAGCAATCTGTTCTCAGCGTATGCAATTCTTACCAGTAAATTTAATTTTTCACTGGTTAAAAACAGGCCATTTCCAACGTGAATATGCCTTATGTAAAGGTCTGTGACGCTGAAGTCTTATCTTGAAGTAGTGTGATTGAGACTGGATGAGCTGACTGCTATTAGAGTATATAAGGGGTAGTAAATAGGCATTCTGATTCGTATCACTGACAATGAAGAGAAAGGATATGAAGATGAGAGATGGACTAAGTGGTTTGGCAGAAAACAGAAAATTAAATGGGTTGCTGTGATTTTTTCAGACATGACAGAAAATATGATGTCATTTGTGCTATTAAATATAAAAAGGCAATCTATAAACATATATCCACAGAATATCAAAAGAGAAATAACTGATTATTCAGAAAAGTCTGTTCATTCACCAATCTTTAATATTTAAGTGTTCCTTTGTGTGGAATCCTATGAGTCTAGTTCTGACTCTACTGTGAAATATAGAAAAAGTGAGAAGCAAACATTTGCTTCATCGATTTTATTTTATATTATGATAACTGCAGATTATTTGAAATAGTCCAAACTAAAGAGGAAAATACACTAAACTGTGATTTCAAGTCTTGTATTATTTTTGCATTTTTCTCTTTTCTTTGCCCTACCTTTTTCACATTACGTAGATTTTTACATTTTATCATTTACAAAAGAATAAAACCCAAATGTCTTAAGGCAAGAATCTATGAAGTAGGCAATGTCCCAAGAATAGAGAGTTATTTCCTTTATTCGCCATCTTAGCCTTCAAGGAATTGATTTTAGGGGCATGACAAAAATAGCTCTGGAAATAGATCCAGGCTGTGATGTAGCACAGCAGTTCTGTGATTTCAGCAGAGATATGCCAATTCACACCTGCCAGGAAATCTGGCCTTCACCCCTGAAGTGGCAATTACAAGATGTATATCGCTTCATGATGAGATCTATATTATCAAGCACATTCTGTGGAGTTTTCCTTGCTAGCTTCAGGGGAATAGATATTTACAGATGAGTCATTGGCATGACTTGAGCTATCACGGAATCTCCAGAGAATCATCAACCTTTTCTTCACTGCAGCAAAGGTAAGAGAAGCCAGATTTTCAGCTCTAAAATGTAGCTGGCTTATTGGAGATCATGTCCTCTACACCCCCTTCAGCCCTTTCATTAATAAATTTTGTTAATACTTACATTTTATATACCAAACTTGCATTTCAAATTGTTTAGGTGACTATGTTACGATTCGCAATTATTTTCCTTTGAAAAAAAAGGACAAAAAATGGATTATGTAAAATTCTGTAAAACACCACAAAGACAGATTAAAAGAATACCATGAAGTCAAAAAAGACAGAAGTTAAAGGTTGTTAGAAACGTCGAAAGTACTCATTCGATTGTCTCCTAGTATTGAAATAATGGTCTTCTCTTATATTTATGTCTGTTTTCTGTGTAAAGGTCTTCATAACCTTTTTCTCCTTTGTAGTTCAACATTATTAAATCCCCTGCTGAAAAAACTACAGCCGAAAGTGTCAGTGAATATATGTATCCTCTGACAAATTCCAAAGTACATCTGAATTATGTCCTTCAGATTTTCAAGTCTGCAATAGTGGATTTGGCTAGAAAATGCAATGGTTTTCAGGTGCAGCTATTGTTTAAGTAGCAAATGTGCCAGACAGAATTATGAATCCTTTACTGTATATTGAAGTATATGCTCTTCTTTCCTTCTTAATCCATAACTTTAAATATAGATTAAACATTGTGTTCCCTAATTTTCCTCAAAGCCACATGAGAAAACAGCAATTTTATATTATTTTTATATTATTAATATACAATGGCAATTGTATATTATTTTTACCCAACCATACTTATTTTCCCAAATAACTGACAAAAAAGACTATTGAAACAGGTGAAAAGCTGCTAAAAGTCTCAAAGCAATTGTTGTTTGCTTGTAAAATGCAATTTTAGAGAGACTAATGAGTCACATAAGCAACCCTATTCTTCTTATGACAGAGAAAGTAAAACAAAACTGAATGTAAAACAAGCCCTTAGGTGGCTAAAAGCATCTTGATTCATAATTCAAAGTATTGTGAGCACAGGTCAGATTTGGGCCTGGTCCAACCTGTCACTTGACTATAACTTCTCACTTTTTATCTGCTATGAGGCTCTAATTTTCATTGATTAAAACTAAAAGGATTTTCCAGAGTACTGAAGAAAAAAATAACAAAATTGAAAACTTTGCAATTTGTCATATTAATGAATGGAGTATAATTAATAGCAAGAAAGAACTGAGACACAGTACAATAGCTCAATTCATCACAGTATCAGTCAGTCCATTTAGTGAAGCAGAATAGAAGTGAAATTACAGGCTTCAGAAATATGTGAATTCATATGACCATCATGAGAGTCTAATATTTGTATGAATAAAAATAATAACTGTTCTGGATAATGGAAGGAACAAGTAGGTAGACATGCAAGCTTAACATATAGAGAAAAATTACAGAAAAAAAAAGTCAATTAGAAGTTCCACACTTAGACTTTATGACTTTAAAGGTATACCAAGCAAAATTAACCTTAGGGTGTTACAAAATGTCTCACAAGCTTTGCAATTATAAGTAAAATACAGGTAACATGCTATCCATTAGGAAATTGGAAAATGTATTTTAAACTCTGTCTCTTCTGGATCGATGTTCTTGTCTTCATTGATGTGTAGTCTCTTGAATTACCTACCTAAGCATTTTCTGACAAAAACAAAATACACAGGAAAGGGATAATGAAGACTAAAAGAAAAGAGAACATTATTTCCTTTAAAATCTACCCTTTCCTTTTTTTTAAATCTTAAACTGTAGCAGTTAAAGAGTTGCTGAGAGATAAGAGATGGAATTAATTTCTCTTCTACATGAAAGATTGTATCTGGTACCTCCTGAAAGTGCCGTCTCATTCAGGGTTGAGCCAGGAGGAAAGGTATTTCTGAAATTTTTTCAAGGCTTTTCCATTTTGCGCAACATAAAGCGGAAGATTTATCAGACCAAAGCAGAGCAAATGACCAGAATTCCCCTGTCCTGTGACTGCTGTCTACAAGAATGGACATGAAATTTTAAATTCTGCTCCAGGAAGAGGTTTGTGGTTTTAAAGCAGTTTTTACAGCGAATATTTGCATAGTTGCCCAGCAAGGACTGTCATCATGATCTTGACTATCGGGGTGATGTTGGAAACTGAGCCTACGAAATCCTGTCTGTATTCTTTATCTCTGTCTTTTCCTTGATGAAAAACTTTGCTATTTTTTCACATGTTCCTAGGATTAGATGAAACTCGGCAGAATTTTGATTTGTACTGAGTTACCTATGAGGAGGAGAGATTAGGCAGCACTTTGTCACCTGTATCTTGCTGTAGATTTAAAATGTACTTAGTATCCTGTGGCAAATGATAACTATAAAATTATGATTTCATGTGGTACAAGATGAAATCTTTACTCTTACTCCAGTAATTGTCAAAATAAAGGATTCAAGTTATGCCATTCAGCATTTTAATTGCAGGCTTTGTTCTTAGTGTGGATTAATTTTCTGCCATATTATGTTCTTGTAATAATTTTCCTGTGAAATGAAGTATTGGGGAGTGGAAAATATATCATCTTATGTACAATATTCCATGAATTAGAATAATGTACTCTAGTACCTTGACCTTTTCTATATTCTGTAATTTGACTGAATGGTCATTGCACTTTTCCCTCATTAACAAACTGAATAACCAATTGTTGAATTGATGACATGGGCATGAAGTCAAGAAACAGAATAATGGAATAGTCACAGCAGCATAGTATATAGATGACTATGTCTAAGAGAACACATGAGCCACTAAATCTCAGAATCAGTGAGAGGGACTGGAATAAGAGCAGAAAGTGCACAAGAAAGAAAACCCTTTCATGACAATAGAGCAAGCTTAGCCTATTCTTATTAAGCACTTGTAAAATTCTATTGCCATATAAAACATCAGAGCAAGTAAAATATTAAGGTTTAATTTAAACAATAAACCCATCACTAGACTAGACAAGGCTTAATATTTCTTTAAAAATAACTTAATATCAAATATTTATAAGTGGATTTAAGGTCTAATGAACTGGTAGTCATCATAGACACACAATAGTACAATGATGGAAGTGTTACAAATTAGCCATAGAAGACCATTGTCTAGGTCTTCCCTTTCAACCAGACTGTACCCACATGGACAAGATTCCCCAATACTCTGTTAGTATCATGAAAGCATAATGCACATACTAGAATTAAGAAAATTAGATCACAAGAAGATTCAAGGGATGTTATAGTTGTATGCTATAGAGCAGAGAGCATTGCTCTCCTGCTGGATTCAGTTTCTAGCTGATTGCAGTAAGCATTTCAAATCTGTTTATACTCAGCTTTAGAAATACTCACAGTAATTTTGTACCACTGATTTCCATACAAAGTCTTCTCCAGCATCTAGTAGGGAGTTCTCTTGTAGCATCTAGTAGGTCTTGTTTCTCTTCCTTACTAAAGCCATGAGATTCATAAAGAGGGGTAGTATGCAAGCTTGTGATAACCTTTTATCAACTTTCTAGCCAATGTTGTTGTTCTGGTTCACCAGGAGGAGGAATAAAGTACCTTTAGCTCAGGATAAAAAGGAAGTACTGCAAATTTGAAATGAAATATGAACTCTTGCTTCAGTAACGTCATTTTTGATCTGCTGTGTTTCACCAGTCCAGCTTGAATTATTTCCATGTATTTGCACGGGGTTACTTTAAGCTTGTATTGTCATAGTTCCTCCTCACACCCGGAAGAAAGATTGTTTGTGATTATTTGCATTCCTAGGTAACAACTAGATAATTCTCAGAGTTAGGTAATATTGCAAATGTAACCTTCCAGATTGCTATCATCAGAACTCTGGATAGAGTGAAATAGAACAAGAAATTTTATACTTTCTCCCAGTTTACATAAAATAGCTGAAAATTCGTTTTGTAGGTTTCATCATTCATTTTGATGTTCTTTCCCTTTTTTCCCAAGAAAGTAGCATATTTAAAATTTCCAGAACTGCCTCAGAGGTAAGTGGTATCCAAATATTGTTCTGTAAAAATAAAATATGTACAGTGTCAGTAGTATTTGGCTGTGGATTGATGATGTATTGCACAAGAATATAGAGATGCCATTACTATAAAACTTGTAACATTATTGTTTAGGGTATATTTAACCTTTAATACAAATCATTTTTATTTCCCCTGTTTGGAATTCAAAGCACTTTTTTTTTTTAATATTTAGTTTGTTCGCATTTTTTTTCCTATGTTTGCCTATACTGTGGCTGCCACAATTTTTTCCTTTAACAGAACTAGAATAGTAAACTTGATTGCAAGCAAAAAGAGTAATATAAAGAACTCCAAAAGCACCAGTTTAAGTTGAATAAATTTCAGTGTAAATGAGTCTGAAATTGGGCTTTCAATAGGAACTGGTACAAATATATTTTACATTGGAACTGTCATCCAAATCAGTCTTGAGGAAAGGCTAAGTCTTTAGTTTAAACTCACAAAACCTCCCAGAAAACAGACTGGCACAAATACCCTGAAATTCCTGTTCCTCACTTTTCCCTGTACTTCCTTGATACATCCCTCCTCACCACTCAGGTCTCATACCATGATTAGTCACCGATTTCTTTCACGAATATTATATATAATAATTGCAGAGAATTTGCCATCTGACAATATTTTCTGAGTAATCAAAATGCGTAGTGGTTTTCTGTTGTGTGTGATTAGTTCCTTGATCTTCATTCAAAAAAACAAAAGGATCTCTGGGAACACTGAGTATTAACATTTACTTAAATGTCCTTTCAGTAGCAAAGGTAACATTTGGTCTTGGGAATCCACGCTTTGTAAAAGCGCTGCCTACCAGTACAATGACTTTATCTAGAGGTATTCCTCTGATCCATATCTGACTCCAGAGGCAGTAGGATTTGGTGGTCGGGCAGAGACCCAGACTGCAGATCTGCCAGCCAAAATTTGTGTACTCTGAGAAGCAGACCTCTTGGCTCTGAGTGATAATTGAGTCAGAACTGCAGCAAATTAGGCAAAGACCTTGAAGAATGAAGCCATTAAAAGCCTCACAACAGCTGAAAAGGTAATAAAAGGAAGGCAATTTAGCAATAGGTGCTAGAGAAAAGGAAGACGGGGAGCTATTTCGAACAATAGGTGGCTGGCTTTGAAGCTTTGATGTTTCAACAATTTTCAGTTAATTCAGGGCTGAGGAGGTTAACTATGAAATTCTATTACTGAAGTTTGAAGAGTCCTACTCCAAATAAAAATTAAACTTTGGGTCTTCTTTCTTCCTTTCTTCCTTTCTTCCTTTCTTTCTTCCTTTCTTCCTTCCTCTCCTTCTTTCTTTCTTTCTCTCTTTCTTTCTCTTCCTTTCTTTCTTTCCTTCTTTCTTTCTTCCTTCCTTCCTTCCTTTCTTTCTTTCTTTCGTTCTTTCTTTCTTTCGTTCTTTCGTTCTTTCTTTCGTTCTTTCTTTCATTCTTTCTTTCGTTCTTTCTTTCTTGTCTTCAAATAAAGTTGCAGGACTTCTCTATCTCCTTTATGGACGCTGGCTTGTCATAGGGTGATTTTCCATACAGTGCTAATTACTATTAGCTGAGCATAGAAGTCACTAGATGAAGCTGGACGGAGTGGTTAGTTTCATACTTGGAGAGCTATTAGAGAACTCAAAATACCCCCAGCAAAGTGATGTGTGTTCAGGTCCTCTACGGAAAGTAGCAGTGAGCCTTCTGCAGGCAGAGTTCCTCCAAAACTGGTGGACAGAAAAGCTGCAGGCAGTGAAAGGTCTCACAGCCAGCAAATGAACTATTGCACGGAGGCTGATCTCATACTTTGCCAGAAGTCTCAAACTATGAAGCATAGAATAAAGTAGATGCTAGTGTCAGAAAAAGAACCAAACCTTTCAACAGCCTTTGACTAATAAATCAGATTAAAAACCGAAGCACATAATGTCCAGCAACACAATAATTTCTCTTAAAACTTCCATGAAAATTGAAAATTTTGCAAAAAGTTGAGCACCACAGCTGCTTACTTGGCTAATGTGAATCACAGCCCTGTGACAAACTAGGTAATTTAGACTGTGCCTAATTTGCAGAAATAGGGATAGAACTGTAATGGATTGTGCAGCTAAAACCAAGAGATGATTCACACATTGCATAAAAAAAGGAACATCATCAGCCCAATGGAATTCTTCATAGCAGCACTGATGAGCACTGCTAAAATACCATGCCAATCAAGTGGTGTGATACAAAACCCATGAATTAACATTAATTAATGTCATGCTGCTACACCAGCTACCAAGACACCCAAATTGGCGACATTAATACTTGAAGGAGACACCAATAATAAAAGGTAAATAGATTAAATGTGACATTTCAAATAATGAATTTCTTACTTCCTAGGGAGCTCTACCTTGTAAATGTATATATCAAGCGTGGAGGACCAGAACGAAGAAATTTTCGTCTCAAATATTCTGACTAATGACAGGAAAGATGCGATTGGAAGATAAGATCCTGTGGAGGCGGGGCAGTGCTGCTCTGAGCCAGCTTCCTGCTCCCCCTTGAGACACATGCTCAGTCCCCCCTCCTCGACTCACTTGCTGGCAGAGGGCTCCAAGGGCTGGCAGTGCATGTGTGAACAGAACAGTGAGAAAAATCTAGTTTATATAACAGGTATGCACCAGGTTAACTATAAAAGGAAGCCAGTCTGTCCAGACCACTTGGTTTCTGCCTTTTAGGTTTTTTCTCTAGACTGCTAACTTTCATATAGTACCAATACAAAAATACTAACCCCTTTCATACAGGACGTACCTAAATGACCTTGAAATGAGCTAGCGCCCACAAGTCATGTATCTGCCCTTTACCCTCCATTTGTCATTCATTTCCAGTAAGATTATAACTGCTCTAAAGTGAGGATTATTTTCTACTATATAATCTAAGCTAGCAAAAGGGACCTTGATCTCAAAGGTGGCCCCAAAATAGTGCTGTAATGTAAACAAGTATAGTGCCAAGAGCAAACATGGCTTTTTCCCATATTTTTTTCAGTGTTGGTCATCCATTACTCACCATGTTTCAGAGGGAGCAGAGAAGAGGAAAAGCTAGGTCTCTGAATGGGAATACCAAGCGTAAAGCAACATGATTTTCTTGAGAAAAAATTGAAACTTACTATATCGATCTACTTTTGGTAATTTTGTTTACTGTTTAGTTGAAATTGGAGGGAGGGGGGAAAAAAAGCACAAGTCTGTTGAGCACTGTCAGTTGCACAAAGCTTGATGAAGGAATTGCAAATCTCATATGACCACATTGTAAATCTCACTGTACAAATCTCTGTTTTCTTCAGTCCGAGGATTTGAGGAACAATTTGCAGACAGTACTTTAATGACTTGAGGGAAGGACTCATGGGTGCATTTCATATTTGTTATGTTTCATTAGATTTATTGTGAGTTTGCGTTTTGGAGATCCTTAAAAGTTTTGTAATATTTCCATGAAGAAAGAGTAAGCTATCTGATTTCTGCTCCTCCCTGGTTCAGGATATCTAAGCTTTACAGCCCATTTCACATTTAAAAGTATGAAGCTATTTCTTTACAGATATTTCAGTTTAAGACAGAAAACAGATGGACAGCTGTGTCTGCATCAGTTCTGTCTTCCAGACAATCTTAAAGGATAAACCTATGTTAAGTTAATTACAATTATAAGATGAAAGTTACCTCTTTCTCTTGCTTTAGTTGCATTTATCTAATTATTAGAAATAGTTTTTTAAAATGTTTTGAAGATTTGCAGGTTTAAAAAGCTTTGCCCTCATAATTATAGCTGGCAGAAAAATTAGGGTTAATGTTTTTCTTCTTATAACTACCTAACTGCTGTTATGCTTTTTAATATCGAGTATTCAAAAAATCCTATTATTTAATGAATGCTATGGTGAATAGCATATGAATAGCATATGAAAGCTAAAAACAATGTTATTCAGGATTAAAACAAGGGAGAGACAGTCCTGTCACCATTCACCTGGCTCACCTTTCAGTTGAACCTATATCCCACCTAAGCAATTGAGTGGAGAAGGGCTACTTCAGATCTGGCTGAGATCATCTCTCTCCCATTTCTTGGAAGCAGGCTTCAGAATGTGATAAGTAATGTCAGCAAATGCCTTTTAATACATCTCTCAGCTCTGACATGCCTCTAACTTAATTGCCTAACAGAGATCAGCAAGACTGGCAGGTTCAGAAGTACTCTGATCTCAGAAATCAAGATAAGAAGCACCCTAGCACATTGGTAGCAGAGTTGAAATGTAAAGGGAGGTAGTACTTTGAGGACAGCACAAGGTATGTGTGCCTGTATCCACCAGTCAAGGGGGGCTCAGCAGTCACCTCAGATGGGGGAGACTGAGTGCAGCACTGTATGCCAGCAGTTTAATATTTTGAGGGATGGAAGAATTAAGGACTGGATTAGTTTACATTGTTAATAGCAAGGCTGTGGCAAGACAGTTTCAAGCCTATTTAATTATTAATACAAGGCAGAAAGGTTTCAGCAAGAGAGTGAGAAACCACCCAGCAGTTTGGTGGTTTCAGTACTCAAGCCTCATTTTTCATTCCGCAGGACAGCAACTTAAATCTGTGTCTCCTATACCAGGACAATAATAAAACTCCATATTTATTCCAAAAGCTGTTTCTTTGTTTGTAAGTAGGTATAGATACTGAATGACAGAAGGAGTTCTGTAAAACAAAGGAATAGAATTCATTTAGTTGTCATCTCCTTTGCATTTCACTGGTGCTGAGCAGATTATTGAGGCTCCCATTCTGAATCTAATCCAATTCCCCATGCACTTTATGCACAACACGTGGCTGCACTTGCATCATGTGTAGGTGCCCATTTTAGTACCTCTAACCTTTAATAATGTGTGAACAGGTGAAGCTGGCAGGCTTTGCAGCCTGAGAGACTTCCTTCTGATTTGTTTGCAAGCAAATCACTCTTTTTCCCTGCAAAACTGAAAAACTGCAAAACTGAAAATAACCTATGAGTGTTTGCCAACCAGTTCCCCTCTAGAGGGCAAAAGTATCTTTGCTTATATGCAGTATATTGTGTGGAGCAGTCCATGCCCACAGTAAACGTAGATGAAGCCGTGCATGCACATACGGTCAAACACACGCATATTGAGTAGCGCAGGTATTACTTACAGACAGTAAGGTACATTAACTTATGCAGCATATGCTGTATAAAGCTCAGAGCTTTATCTGTCAGAGTTTTTGGTCCTAAATGTGCAAAAATAAATGTATTGCAACATTTCATAATACAGGGTTCTGCTTTGGGGATTTTTTTGTAGTTTGTTTTAATGTATTTACCAAACAACAGTTAAATCAACACTTCATTCTGTGCAAGGAGAGAAAGGCGCTGCTGTCTCTGGGGAGAGTTTTCCATCGATTAGAAGATGAAGAACATGCATCAGCTAGATCATGTTCCCTGTTCTGAAAAAGCAGATGCAACTCTGGTTTATGCACTGAGTAGAAAATTAGTATGAGGTAATGCTATCATAAATAATTGCTTAAAGCACCTCGGTATTATGGAGGTTGAAATTTCAAAAAAGGAGAAAGGCCTGTAAATGTAAAAGCATGGTGAAGGGTAGCTTTTAAAGTAATTGAGGATTTTTCATTGGATGGTAGCTTTCTACAGTACATTATTTAAAATCTAAGTGTGGAGTACCCTCTAGCTGATATCTGAAGATCAAAGCTGCTATTAGATTTTTTTTAACTGCTGTAAAGGTTCAGCTATTATAAAGGAAATTAAAGGAACTAATGGAACAAATAACATAAAATAGTCTTCCATCGAACATAGCAGATCAGTATAACTTGTGAAAGGGTGTTTGTTACAAAAGGCCCCAAAGCTTTTAAATGCATTTTTGGTCTAAAAATTGAATTTCAGGTAGCACAGTTAAAAAATCAAACATTGACTTTAATGAGTGCCATTAAAGATTCACCATTGTTATTGTCAGGATTTATTCTCTCTTCTCTCTGGAAACTAAATTTGAAGCTGAAATGCAAAGGAAACAAGCTACTGCGCTCTGGACAAGAATTTTTTGATCACAGAGGCAAACACAAAATGGCTTATTAATGATTGCAGCTCAGTGCTCTGCCTGACCTCAGGGCAAGCAGATTTTTTAGAATAAGCCTCAATTATGTTATATAGTTTAACCCTTGATGGGAAGGCAATTTTTGGGTCCATAACCTACTGTAATTTGACAGGAGGCCACAGCAGCCATTCAACAAAACAGCCAAATGTGTGCTCTGCAGGATTAGCACTCCACCGTCAAAGAGGGTACAGCAGTGCCTGGCTCTGCTGTTTGACTGGGGAACTGTTGGATGGTGTCACATGTTAGGCTGTAAATTAATGAACCATGAAGCTAGTCTGGTATACCTCCTGGATGAGGTAAAATGTCAAGTCATCAGTGAAGTGGCAGTATTCCTGTTTTCATGTAGACTACACTGAAGTAAAGATAAATACATTGCTATCTGATGAGATGCAAAGAATCTTATAGATCTCTCCATTCACTCTAGGGCTTAGCAGAAATTATTAATTGTAATGGCTCATAAGAAATGAACTAGCAGCTCCAATTCTTTATCTGGTTTTGACTAAGTCTAAAGTAAATCTTTGTAAACAAACTGACATGTATCAGTGAACAGAATTGCTTTATCCTGAAGGCCGTGTTTGTGATCCTTCATGAGAGAAAATATGACACTCTTGGAATATAAAACTTTGAAAATGGTACATGAAAATTATACAACCACAAGGTAGTGAAAGCTGGACTGGGATGTCACTTGTAGAGTAAAGAAAAAGCATTTTTCTAAGTGCTTTGAGCTTTTTTCTTTAACCTGGCTCTTTCTTTTTTGATATTTCTAATTGTGAAATGTGACTTTTCTATATTTGAAGCCTGAAAGATAGATACACAGAACCTGGCCCCAAATTTCTCTGTATTTATGAACAGACCAAGAATAAATGTTATACCAAGAAACAACTTCAAGAGCAAAGAATTAAAAATTACATTTGTCCCCAGCTTAACTAACACAAAAACTGGATATCTATTCTTTCCTCTGCAACTGCAATTCATTGTCTTTAACCAGAGCACGAGTCACATTTCTGCAGGAGGCAGCATATATGAAGAACATTTTTATTGTATTTTATACACATGTTATTATTCTGAGTTTGATGTGCAATTTTTTCATAAAACCATTTAGCAGGATTGTCCGAAAAAGAAGGAAACATGGTAAAAATGTGGAAATGAGCAACTGATTAATAAGTGGTGCAGGAATTCAGAAACTTGTGGAATCACTGTTGAGGGAAGAGGACAATTGTTTGAGTTGCCTTTTTGCGATAAAAAAAGGAAGCATGATGGTGGGACAGCAGTCTGCAGAGCGCTAACAGGCTGGATGGGCACAAAGAGGAATACAAATCATGTAATTAGCTCCAAAGCAAGATATTGATTACAAAATTAGCCAAGGCACTAGGGAAGACAAGGGAATGATACTTATTAACTATTTATGTGCTACTGCTGAGAATAAATAGTAAATAAGACTTGGAATTGCTCATTTGTCATTATACATTTGTCTCAATCAGAATTACAGAGACGTGGAGGATTAATGACTGAAGTATTAAGATCAGTGGTTACATGCCACTGCAAAAATATTATAAGGAAGACGTAAGAGACATTCCTTGTCCAAAATCGTCTTTTTTTGGAGTTTTTAAATTGTTGATAGGTTGGTGCCATTGACTTTGAATCTGTATAGGTTATTTCTCCATCTCGTGCTTCTTCTAGTTAGATCAATAACTAACATCATGTACTGACTCACAGATTTAGGTCCTGTAAGCCCAAAAGTCTGGCTTCTCTCTGTATATATCAGTACTTATAGATAAAGTATAAGCAGAAGGAGAGGAAAACACTAAAATGGAGAAATGAGATTTAGCATACATCAGGAACCTTATGACATTAGGACAAATATATTTTGCTTACCAAACTAAATACTACCTGGTTATCACCGCTACAGGGACACATAATGATGATTTTATTATGTCTGTTCTATACACAGGATTAAATGAATACATTTCTATAAACTACTACACATGTACGACACAACTCCCCCAGATACTTACGTTCGTCAGGGGAGGAGAAAATTTTGAGCAGAAAAATGTGAAATTAGTAAAAATACAACTCTGAAAATTTGTCTAAGACAAATCTTAAAAAAAAGAATTTGAATATTAGGAAAAAAAATAACACTGAAATAATAAACAAAGGTGATGTCTGATTTTAAAAAGTACCTGTTAACTAGAGGATAAAAAAAGAAAAGCTTTTAGTCAGTAGCTAAACTAATAACGATAAATACAGAAATGATGTTAGAAATCATGGAAAATTCACAAGGAATATGAAAAGGGAAATTCTACATGTGGAAAAATCTGTCATTATTGGACTGAAAAATAAAGTCTTTTTTTCAAGGAAAATATGGATCAAAAAGGATCCTAGCAATGAAACTGCCCAGCAGCTAGATAAAAATGTCATTTATTTCAATGATAATGGAGAAGAAAACAAATATTCATTGACTACTTGTTATGCATTTGGGAAAGATACTCAGTACATGTAATGCATGTGTATCATATGATGATTATGAAATACTTATTACTCAAAAGACAAGAAAACAATTTACATTTTTATATGACCAACAGTACAGTTGTTCATGAATTAACAAAGAATGAAAATAGAAGGGGTTGCCATGCTCAGACTGCTGATTATGCCAAAGACTCAAGGGTGCTACTGAATTGCCAGCTGTATGCAAATTTTAAATCAAAAAGGAGCGTCTTCAGTAGGTGTAATCTTCAGTAGTGTTCCTCTTGCTTCAGTGGGTTGTGACCACTGGAACACTATGGCCTTTTCTTTGGAAGTTTGTACTTCTAAGAGAATGTTGACAAATGGAAAATGTTCAAAGAAAACTCATAAAAATAGTAAAAATATTGGGCACCATATCATACAGAGACAGATGTCAGGAGCATAGCATATTTAGTGAGTCCCAGTCTGTGGGAGGGAATATTTGTCAAAAATCTCCATAATAGCATTCACAGAAATGATTGATAATACTTCTAAGAACTGACTTGGTAGGGCATGATAATGACTTTCAGAAGTCTGCACCGTTGTGAAGTTTTAGAAGCCCAGTTTTCCAAAGTTTTCAGACAAAAATTGTCATTAATTCAAGAGAAGGTAGATACCCAGTATGTTTTTAAATCATGCTAAGATATATTAAAATGCCTGAATTTAGAATGGCATATGTATCAATTTATCTGATATATCATAGCAGTAGGAACAGAAAGACTTATGGCAAGAATTTGTTTTGGATAGAGCACTGAAGAAGGAGAGGTCTGTAACTGTATGCAAGTTACCTATTCCTTGCTGCTGAATGCCTCCTGTGTTCTAGATAACAGGATGTGGTACATCCTGTTGGGCAGCAACCACCCTGGTTAGGCAATAACGGGGTGTATCAGACATACTCTATTTCATAATCAAGTTTTGTCCTATCAGAAACTACTTATAGACTTCAATTCCAGGTAATCTCTGCAATGTGAGAAGCACAGAGAACATGCCGACAATTCACTCAGACAGTTAAATTTTTGGGAATGCTCTGATCTAAAATATAGTTTCAAACCCAAAGAATTAATGACTGGATTTCTGTTATGTGAACAACTTGGTGCTGATCGATCATGGTCCCTTTTAAGAAGGAAAAACATGTCCAATATTTTCTGTTTCAGCTACACTTGAAATAATCATTACTAATACAGGCTGAGAAAAGACCCTTATAACGCTCATTAAATTTTAAAGATAAGTGAAGCCATGTGAAGTTGTTCTGTTCTAGTAGGAGGAGCTACAGAGCACACCTAGGCACACCTATCTACCTTCATTGATTTTCAGTTCTAGTTAAAGCTGCTTTTGAGTATACAGACTCCTGTTCTCTGAAATTCTATCTCCTTCAGAGACAATTTCAATTTTAGAGTTTTTTTAACCAGTTGTCAAAATGCTTCATCAAGAACTTAGGTTTTCCCCAAGCTTATCACCTGTTGATTATCTGCAATTAATTGTAGGAAGGTCCGAAAGTTGCACTGTGTTTGGAAAAATGCTTCTCTTACTGTTTATACAGAAAAATACAATGAGACAAATGGCACATGAGCAAAAATAATTCTGAATGGTATATTGCATCATGTCAGAGTATTCACTCAGCCATGCCTATCAAGGGAATGAATGGTAAAAGTAACCTAATCAGAATGATGTTAAAAGACAGCAACAGCTCCAGTTTGTATGTTAGGGAAACAGATGAAACAATGTTCAGCATATAGACACAGCAGCACTCTAAACACTCCAACAGGAACCTTGGCATTCAGGCAATTAATCTGATAAGAGAGACAAGGACCAGTGAGCAAATCTTTGGCAATTAGTGCTGTGTTCATATAAATGCAATTACTCTATGGGATTGTGACGAGCAAAAGGAGTGTATATTTTGTAAACAGCCAGCTCAGACAAGATAGTTTGTAGATTTTTCTTCCTAGAATGGAAAGGGAGTTAGGTTTTTACATCCGAAGTTATCATATATCAACATACACTATATTTTCCTTAGGGAGAAAAGTAAACCAGCAAACAAACCAAAATAAAGAAAATAAGAAAAGGTTAAAAAGTGTACAGTGCAATTCACTTCTACTCTTTCTCTGAAATGCTGAACTGCTCCTAGCCATTAGGGTATATATGTATCAAGGATTTTTTGCTGCAGTCCTCACATGTATTTACATAATGTTTAGGCACAGAACCAATATTGTGTGACTAATTGCACAGAACACATAATGAATTCTAGACTCTACCGGCTATAAAAAATAGTCAGACAAGCAGCTACTTACTTTCTCCATGATTCCATAATACATCTTTCTTTGTAGTACCTCAGCTCTTGATCAAAAGGATCTGTAGGGTAAAAAATGTTCTCCTAAAATACTCAGCAAGACAAACTCTATAAAATTTGCATCTATTTACTAATTATGTGTAAACAAGAAGGAAGCTGAAATTTAACATTTCCCAACATATTATATAAATAGCTCTATCTAACACTGAGAGTCCTCTTTATCTCCTTAGCAGTGTCAGCATCTTTCAAAGTAGTTAATTGCACTGAAAATCTAATGCTTGAATACTGTTTTTAGACGGTTTTTCCAGGCTTGGTTGCAGGGATGTAGATTCTTGTTAATACACCATCAATGCAAGGGACATGCCTAGTTTGACTTCGTATTAAGAACCAGTTCAATATTCTGGGATGAGCGGTAAATCTTGGATGTGAATTTTATTCCCTCCTACCAGGTAAATGGTTTCTTGTAGACTCAAGTGCTGCTGCTACGCTTCACTGATGTGCTTGGAATGAGTTTGTGAGAAACAAGGAATAAAAGTAGTGTTCTACCAAGTACAGATAGGAAACAGAGATGCAGCTTCTTCAGAAAACCTTTTGCACGTATTACTCATATTACTAAGATGCTGAGCTAAACAGACAAAAGGATGCAACTCAATCTCAGAAAAGCAGTACAGCAGCACAATGAAGTCTGTGCCAAAAAATAACAAGTATGATATAATGCCATCATAAACTCTTGAAAAATAAATCATATACCTTCTGATTCTATTGCTACTTTCATACTTCAGTCCTCAGTGCAGAAACCTCTATTTCTGCAACATAATTTTCAGAAGGCAGTCACTGTATTACTCAAGGTAATGGTGGTTTATATTACCTCTATACTCTACAGTAAATTCAGATTGAGTACCTTACAGTCTGATTTCACTGTTTTTATTATTCATCCCCACCGAAAACAAAATAGAGAAAAGGAAGACACTTGGGGAAATGACTCAAGGCTCTATTTTAAGGGGTTTCAGGTTCCAAGACCTCAAGATTCACTCTTGATGAATTTGGCCAAGACACTTGTGCATAGAATATGTGACTACCCAGCCTCTATCCATGTGGCCTTAGAAGAGCTAATACTGATAGGTTTTATCTAGGTGCTTGCTAGTGCTGTCTTCCACCATGTGAAATCTTTCAGGGGGCTGTGTGGCCCTGAAATGTTCCACTCAGCAGAAAACAGGTGTAAGGTGTGGATTTTTGCAATCAATGCATACCATGAGGAGAGGAGAAGGATGTTTCACAGCAAAGTCTTTTTGAGCATATTGTGCTGGAACAGTAGTAACCCATGAGAGTTATCCAATACCTTGAAATGTTTGCCACCAGATTCTGCAGCGAAAGCAAAGCCACATTGACCACTAATTCTCTTCACAGAATGAGTGTTAGTATTTTTATAAATACTGATGCAATTAGCAGTGTTATCTTTTAGAATGATTATCTTTGTCTGCTGTTCTTCCTTGAGAGTCTATTTAAGCCAAAAAGATATGATTATGATAAACACCTTCTATCAATATAAAGTTGGCCAGTAAAAGGAAAGTCTTGGTCAGGACTTGAATGATAAAGTAAGCTGGGTTCAGGAAGAGTATTAAAAAGCATAACAAGCCTTTGATTTAAATGTCTGAGTGCTTGCCATTAATGTCCTGTCAGTCAAACCTGGATTTATTCAGACTCTCCTGGCAGGGACATTTTCAGTAATTTGAACAACAAATTAATGGTATCTTTTATTTATATCAAGATACCAACTAGAATTTTCATTCAGATTAATTGTATGCCTGGGAGACTGTTCTGCAGTCTTTAAGCTTGTCTTTTTGTACAGTCAGCATATTAAAACCAATCTCTTTTTTATCTCTGGAAAGTTGAAAATATTGTTGGTTTAAGGGACTGATTGTTTAGAGAATTTTACTTTAAATGAACAAACCTTTCAGATGGAGTTTGTGCCTCTTAAATCTTTATATTGTGTCTCTTACGTTTTTATATTCATCATATATTTTTGATAGTTTCTAAAGAAATGGTATTATTTTGTGAAAATACATGGAAAGAATGAAGAAACAGTGGAGACTTTAGAAAAATGCAGTTTCAAGCTTTAAAAAGTCATAGTTTGATGATTACTTACAGCACAGTGATCTTTTATCTCTCTGATGTACAACATCATATTTTTCTGCTTTGTGTCTCTAGAGATAGAGTTCTTTTATCAGCAGCACACTTTAAGTAGAACATTCTCCTATGATGAAAATTTTAAAGGACTCTTTTCTAGGTTGATGATTTCTGGCTTCCAAAACACCAGGCATTTCTTCTGTTGGAAGGGTTTCATTTTAAGAATTAGAAGGGTTAGCCTGCGTAGTTCTTCACAATAAAGGTTATAAGAGATGAAAATTCAAGTTATTCAATAAGCACATAGATGTCAAGGTCCAGATTCATGGTAAAGCACTCACAAACAAGAATAGCAGATGCTTGTAAGTCAAAAGATTTATAGTGTGGTTGTGCACAAATGTTCTTTTTTGTCATTTTTTCCATAGGTAGCTTAGGTAACAATATATTTGAGCCCAGTTTCTTGAACATCTGACTGACAGCTAGTAGTGCTGTGCCAAAGAGAGAGATGGTGGGCTTTTTTTCACTCTGCCAAAACTTTTGCAATAATCGGTTCAGGATGAAACACAACAGATATCATACAATAGCAACAGCAAATTGCTACTTAATTTAAAAAAGCGATACTGAAGAGTCAATACATACATTCAGCAAATTTATGGGAAACAGTATTCATTCTGTACTTCTTATCAATACTTGTTCATTTTTTGCACCATTTGTAATACAGAATTCTTGCTGTACCTTTTATAAGTGACCATTGCTACTCATACTTCTCAGGCATCATGTCAAATGCACTTTGTACCAGCTTTCCCTTCTACAGAGGAAAGTAGATCTACCTCTTAAGGTTGAAGGTAGTACTATATCTTAGCCCACCTAAGAATCATGTAGCTGCCTGATGAAAATGCTACTACATCTTAAAAAAATAACCTAATGCTATTCTACAAAGTTTAATGTCATAACAAAGAGCAGGAAGGACAACAGGCACAGTGTACTGTTTACTGCACTACAGAATTGGACAAGTGGTGCCTGCTTCAGATCTTGTTGCTTTTTCCAGCCTTCCTCTGTGCTTTTCTCAACTTTTCCCTGAAAAATAATTCTCCGCTTATCCCTGCTATGCCCTGAGAATTCTCAGATTATTTTCCTGGGCCCTACAGGATTATGTCTCTGAAAGAAGGCTTCCTCCAGAATCCAAAAACAAAATTATTAATTTTGGAACAAGAGACAAGTTTTGTCTGTACTGATTCCTTGTGGGTTTCGGACTACACACAATGTAAATGCCTTGCAGCACACATAGCAAGCCTCTTTTATTGCAGTCAAAGCAAAAAAATTTAGAAATTAGTTCATGTTTAGCTTCTCAGAAGGATAAAACTCTTTCTGTCAAACTAGATTTCATTATGTTTCAAAGAATCTTGAAAAAGTATTTAGCTAGGGTAGTGGATTAATCATGTGTGAACACAAACTGATGGAGTCAAATACCTTTTTACTCCAGAATCAGTGCAGATATCTTACTTTGCTTTGTGCTACAGCATGAATTTCAGGTTTAACTGGTCAGTTGGAACAGTGACATGGCTTTAAGTACCACAATATTTTTTCTGGATTGCAGCTTGACAACGCCTACTGTAGCTGTCTAGAAGGATTTTAGAATCTACCTCCACCTAATTGTTAGGAAATAATTGCAGCTAATGTAAGATGTGAAAAACAGCCAGAAAAACTCTGACCTCCTTTCTTTGCTTAATCTTGTGTATCTGATAAAAGGTATAATGAGTACTGCCACCAAAGGCATCATGTATGCTTATCTTACATAAGAAAGGCTGTTGTGTGAGGCACATAAAAAGTCCCCAGCCAAGACACATTTGTATATGGTTAGCTAAACAGGGGTTGTGTTAAACCTTTGTTCCAGAAAGATAAGTTAAAAATTCGGTGAACTTAAGAAGTATTTCCTTTTACCATAAAGGTATATTTGTCAATGCAATTCAGTCAACTGATATTTTCTAGAATTTCACAAGGTACAAAACTCCCATTCCCCAGAAAGCTTAAAAGGATTTTCTTACAAGATCAACGAGACTATATAATTGTTGCTGGGTAATACTCAATATTTTGCAGAAATCATACCTGAAATATTATCTTATGACTCAAATTATTTCTGCTTAAGCATTATTACACATTTCATTTCTAAAATAATGAAAAGAAATAGAATCAGATTCAATTGGAAAATTGCAACTCTGTAACTGTTGGTGAAAGAAGCACAGTGAGGTAGTAGATGCCCCGTTCCTGGAAATGTTCAAGGTCAGGCTGGTCCTTGGGGGACTGGAATTGATGACCTTTTGTGGCGGTTTGATGCTGGTTAGGCACCAAGCACCATGAAGAACTATTCACTTACTTGCCTCTGCTATAGCTGAGCAGAGAAGGGGAAATTAAATCTCCACTTCCATGAGGTGAAATAAGGATTACTGAAGAAAAAGGAAAACTTCAAGGCAAAACAGGTCCAAACTTATAGTATAAAGAAGATTTATTACTAACAGAATTAAAAATAAAAAGAATAATGAGGAACCAAAGCAAACTTTCAGAACACCTTTCTCTTCCAGTACCTCCCTCTTTCCAGTACCAGCCCGCACAAGGGAAACAAACATGGGGTTTCGGTCCCAGTGTTTCATTTCGTAAGAATCTTTCTTTATGTTTAAGGAAAAGAGTTTCTTCAGCTATGCCATAGGATCCGTCTCATGGAAGATAGCTCTCTGCAAACTTCTCTAACATGGTTTCAAACTTCACACACCACAGTCCCACCCGAATCTGCTGCAGTGAAAAAATCTCTCCCATGGGTCTTGCAGTCTTCCCACAGCTGCCAGCGTGGTCATAATGGTTCATGGGGTTTTTGTCTTTTAAGGATGAGCTGTTCCAGCCTGAAAGCAAAGGTTCTCTTCTTCAATCTGTATAAGCATCTCACAGCATCTATGCGCTCTGGCGTGAGCACTTTCTCACAGGCCGCAGATGGATCTCTGCACCCTCCATGCACTTCGATGAATTACAGAGACACAGTTTGTTGTATTATAGCCCTCACCATGGCTTGCAGGAAAATCTCAACTCTGGTGTTTGGAGTGCCTCTACTGTCTCCTTTTTCCCCCATCAACCTTGGTGTCACCATGTTGGCTTCCTCATGTGACCTCACTTTTCCTTTCTCTCTGACTTGGAAGAAAGTTGGTATCTGTTAAGTCGCAGCTGAGAAATTGATCTCATCTTGGCTCTGTGTTGGGAGCCCACGTTGGCAGCCCACCATGTCTCTCGTTGCCGGCTGCGTGGAAGGGCCTGCTGGCCCTGCACGGGCTGCACCAGCCCAAGAGGGCCGCGCTGCATGGTCCAGGCTGTGCGGCTGCTCATGGCTGTTCACGGCTACTTGTGGCTCCGAGGTGGCTTCTCCCGGTGCCCTGCTCTGGGAGGAGGCCCAGGGACCCCCCCTCACCACCCCTCAGCAGGGCAGCAGGAAAAAGGGACTTCTCACGCTTCCTCCTTCCTTAAAATACGTCATCACAGAGGCGTTACAAGCCTGCCCCATCGGTCTAGCAACCTGCCCAACAACTATTTGGCTCTGTGCCAGTAACAGAAGGTCCAAGCAGCTGTTTGTTTCTTCTGTCACTACAAACCAAGTGTTGTAAACTGCTAAACCACCACACCTTTAAAGGTCTCCTCCATCCCAAGTTGTTCTATGATTCTGAGATTCATTCTAAGTGCAGCAGACATTAAGTGATAGGATGGGATGAGCTTCACTTAGTCTTCCCATGCATAGGGTTCAGTTACATTTCTTAAACAATGCCACCTTGTTCCTTTCCTAGGACTCCTGGGTCTGCCTCATAAATACCTTAACTTTGGAACCTTCCTTCTCTCATCGACTTTAGCACCTCCAGACAAATTCATGACCATATTTATTCCCACAAACAGATTCTGTGGTCTTCTGTCACGCTGGATACCAGTCTGAAGTAGCAACTTACTGTTATGAACTGCTTGTCTGAGGAGGTGGAAATCATTCATTACATCATTATCAGTGTGGCGGTAATGTCAGAAAAACTGTCTCCTCTCATCCATAGCACATCAATCCAAACTGTGTTAGATAGTACAGGGACCAAGGGGAAGGAATGTAGATTAGGGAAAACTACCCCACAGAAGAGTTAAGGAGAGGATAGGGAAGAAAGGGCTGATCAGTTGTGTTTACTCTGAGCAGCAGGGGAATGTTGAGTACAACTGGAAAAATGGGTTTAATTCTGCATTATTCTGCAATTGCAATGAATAGAGTGCCAAAACCAAGAAATATATTCCTGAAAGAAGCTGCTTCTGAAGCAACTTAATGTTTTAGTAGTTTTCAGTTAAATCAGGCAGAGGAAATTAACAATGGACTTCTGTGTTAATGGTCTGGAAAGTGCTGCGCTTCCTGTGAAAATGAAGTATAAAGGTGATTTGATTTCCTTTTCAGTGGTATTTTGGAAAAAGATGACCACAGAAGAACATTAATGATAATGATGAAGTGGCTCAAAGGAGGAATGAAGGAGTTATGGACGCTTCATTAGGAAATCTGATTTTTTTTTTTAAAAAGGAAAAGCCTGTAGGAGTGGTGCCATGAAAGACTCTGGACAAGTCCTTAGAAGTCCAGCGTGAGCTATCACAAAGACTGCACAATACGAAGAAAGATTCACCATGGCCAACACAAAAGAACCAAACTAATTCAAAAAAGGACATTTGTGTTGAAGATAATGACCTCAGAATTTATTTCCAAAAAAATCTGTGTATTTTGTGGCAAAAGCCAGAATTTCGGAGGGAGTCTGAGACAGAAAGGACTACACTGATCATTATCCCTGGCAAGAGACAAAGAAAGGTGTATAGAAAGGACAAAATGTTCAGTGCTGCTTGCTCAGGGAAAATATTCAAAAAATAATGCGTGGCAATACAAGACTGTCAGACTGCAGATGGGAAAGCTTTTCTTTTTAACATCTCACACACCCTTTAAAGACAGGACAGCCCTGAGGATGCTGACACTATTAAGTAAGTCAGCAACAGGTAGGTGGCTAAGATGAAACTGATGTTTTACAAAGATGGGTTTAGCCCATCTCATGGAGTATATCAATCAAATACAAGTGCGTAGAAAAATTTCGTTTTGGGAAGGATACAGCTTGTAGCAGTGGAAGGAAAAAAAATATCAATTTTTTTAGCTGAAAAGTCACTGAACTTGTTAAAGGACAGACACCATGAAAAATGATGGAAAACCTGAGGCTGAATTTACAAGCACAGTACAGCTACTTCAGACAGCTCCTAGAAAAAAATCCAGGGGCTGAGAAGGAGCTGAAAGTGCCTGTGCTTTGGCAGAGTCATCAGAGGAACGAGGAGGGATTCTCACTGCTCATTTAAAAGCCCAGAAGTGAGATGGAGTGATGTAGAGCAGGAAAACTGTACCTGCAGATCCAAAGGATTGAACTGAGTACTTATAACATGGATCTCTTTCTAGTTAAGTGTTTAATGCCAATAAATTTGTTGTGCCGGATGTTTCATTAAGGCTCTGATAAGCAGTAACACATCTGCAGGTATTGTTTTCAAGTCTACATTGGAAATGCTGTTTCTACAGGCAATTTTAATTTTGAGCAGCATGAAATATGTAGTTGGGAAAGACTGATTCTCTTATTATATATATTGCGGTATACAAAGGTTGCATACGCTACATTTTGGTCTGAGGGAAACAAACCAAAACAAGGAAATAAAGAGAAACTTTGAAAAATTTTAGAGAGAATCAGATGCAGGTCTAGAACTAAACAATTAAATCCTTGTGATATGACTTATTGACCAGACCAGTTACCTCAACAGGGTTATGCACTATGCACAGAAATGAAGTTCTCAGAGTAATCTTCATTAGATGGAAAATTAAATAACCATCAAAACTGAAAATATTCTGAGATGGAAGAGCTATTGGCAATGCATATGAAAGGAAAATTATGAAAGATAAAGAAAAATCAATTAACGGTCACTATAAGCTAGACGTAATATTAACAAGGAGAAGAAGGAATTTAGTGAGATAAAGAGTGTGTCAGTTAATTTATTCAGTGACATTTCCATACTGATTTAAAAAAAAAAAAAAAAAAGAAAGAAAATACCTGAAAATACCAGAAAAGGTAGGTATAATTTTTGACATGGATATTAAAGTCTTTTAAAAGTACCATTTTTAATATTCACAGAATAAAAGAAGGAAAAGGTCACTGAGTTCTCCTGCCAGTTCAGGCACAGACACTTTCCAAGATTTTCAGTGTTTCTCTTCCTGTATAGTTTCAAGTGCTTCGGGCAATGAGAGTCCCACCACCTCTCTTTAGAAACTGTAGCTTCATATATCTCACTGTCAGAGAACACTTTCTAATATTCCATTTAAATATTTTTTATCTTAATTTCATTCAATTTCTCATAATTATTACACCATTTACTACTATAAATAATTACTTTCTCTCAATTTGTGCAACCTCAATTAATGCAACTGTCCTTTCCTCTAATTTGTCAACAGGTTTCTGGTAAAATGATATCCACAAATGAACTCAGTGTTGTGGACATAACATAGTGATATGCCTACACCAGCTGCATTTCCATAGAGGGGTATGGGAGCTGACTCTAAGTGAGTACTGAGAGCTTTCTTAAATATGACTTTGCTTTTTCCTAACCTTGCTCAGAAATGGTCTGTATTAGTGTGTGAGAAGCATGGTGCTGAAAAAAAGTAGTGCTTTGGAGTGGTCTCTTAGTGGAGCACTGCACTGCCATGTCCTAGAGGTATGGCGATAAGCAGGCAGGCTAGACTTGCAAGAAACAGAAAGGCAATTCCACACATTGACTCAGAATCTAAGTTCCAGGTGTTCACTAAATTAAAAGCCTCAAGTTAAAAATCTGTGCTTTCGCAAACAACAGCAAAAACACAAAATCAGATAATAAACCAGCATGTTCACTTTTTATTACTATTAAGTGCTATACACAATATACACTGCTTATCCATTCAGAGTCTCATAGAAAACAGCTTTTCCTGGATTTGGCCTTCCCAATGCTTTCAAAACCAAACAGCTACTGAGCTTTCTCTGTCACAAGGAGGCTAGAAAAAGAAATAACCTTGTTTATCACTGTTAACTTTTTGTGGTTATAATATTTGCTGCATATGAATGACCAAGGAAGTTCATTTTCCCACAGCAGCCCTCACAGTGCCATGCATTGCACTGGCAGCTGGAAAGGTGCTGATAACCCCCAGGTGTTTGGGTACTGCTGGGCAGGGCTGGCACAGCATCAGCGCTGTCTCTGAACATTCCCCATGAAGGGGCTGGGGGTGGGCAAGATCTTGAGAGGGCACACAACCAGGCCAGCTGACCCAAACTGACCAGAGGGGTATCCCATAGCATATGACATCAGCTCAGATATGAAAGCTCAGTGGGAGGCATTTGTTAATTACAATGTTTGCCTTCCAGAGCAATGTCTACGTGTGCTGTAGCCCTGCTTCCCGGGAAGTAGCTGAACATTGCTTGCTGATGGGAGGTAGAAAATAAACCTATTTGTTTTTATGTTTGCACCCAAACTTTTGCTTCTGTGGTAGTAAACTGCCTTATCTCAACCATGAGTTGTTTTTCCATCTTATTTTCTCTCTCCTGTCTAGCAGGGATGGGGAGTGATAGAACAGCTTGATGGCCTCCTGGCACCAAGGTCAACCCACCACACTGCTTTACCAGCAGGACATCATTCTTGAAGAGCAGCAAAGAGAACTTTCCCACATTTTCCTCCTGACTTTTTTTTTCTTTTGAATGAAAAAAGACCCCAACTCTGATTCCTCATTCTGCAGGCCTTTTTGGTTATTCTAGCTTCATTCAAGAAAAAAGAAAAATCCCACAAATTATTTAAGGATGATTTTGGAATGTGCTTAACTGAGGAATTAGCCTGTATTTCATTTTTCATTATGAAGAAAACATACTCTTCAGTAAAAGAAAAAAAAATCAATTACAAATATCTAACAAATTTTAGAATAATTTCCATCTTTCAAACTGTAGGCAACAGATTACAATTGAAAAGTTACTTGAGTGCATGGTCAAGCAGCAGGCATCAGATGGAAACCCTTTACGGATAAAACGAGGAAAGTATTTCAGGAAATAGATAAAAAATATAAAAGAATAGGCAAGGGAAGAGTTCAAAAAGAGAGAGGAAAAAGTGTGCAACCCAAAGCAGAATAATCATCTAGAGGGTCACCAAGGTCACAATAATATATTTTAAAATAGCCTGCAGACAGTGCATAAAAGGCACTATAAGCATTCAAAACAAACTAAAAGGCATATTTCACAAAAAGAAGTTGAGTTTGAAAGCACAGGCTCTGGAGTTCCCTGTACCATTGTGACCTTCTATTATTCAATGTTCAACTCTTTCTCAGCTGTCATACCCTTAATAATCTGCTGCCTGAAACCTGGACGATGTGAGCAAAAGCAAAAGACTCCCACCACACTTCACTAGATAGCATCATGTTCCTACTAATGTTTTAACCCAGAGCACCCCCACAGTGAACCTGCTCAAATTACTTAATGTGATTACTTGATCTATACTGTCATGTTTGGCTAAGTCATTCCTCACTGCCTCACTCTCAAAAAATCTCTTTGGCTGGCTTTTTGGGGTTTACACTCTAGCTGTTTTCCCTTGGGTTTGTATTTTTAACAGAATTTTCTGTAATAACAGAAGTTTCTTCAGTACTTGCAGACCTACCTTACACACAGCTAAAAGGAATAAGGACAGAAAGAACTGGCTAACATATCACAAACCAAGAAAGTTAAGAAAGGACTAAAAAAAAAAAAAAAAAGTATCAAAGTAGTATGAGCAGTGAAAAAAAAACCCCAAAGAAATATTATGGAGGGATAGCCAGGCAGCTGAAACTATACAAAAATTGGGGAAAAAACTTTTTTGCTGAAAAACAAACATAAATCTTTGCCCCAAATAAGGGATAAGAAAATTAATTAACTAAAATACTAAAACCATGGGATAAATTCCTAGGCAGTTTCCTTGGAAACAAAATTAAATCAGCAAATTCAGATTATATTAATATTAATAAGAAAAATTATTTTGCGTATTGGTTTCATTGAAAAGCATTTAAAAAAACTATAATTTCACTAGACAACAGAGTTATATTACCATAACACTTGATAAAACATGAAGGTCTTATATATGTCAACTAATATTACAGGTCACTGGATAGTTTTAATTTTGATTACGTATTTCTGCATAATAGAAACCTTTGTGATTAAAGAGGACTCCTTATTTAGTTACAGCTCACTGCATGCTTAGGTGCTTTGCTGGAGCAGGTCTAAGTTCTCAGTTATTATCTTCACCTTCAGCTCCTCGTCCTTAAAAAAAAGTAGCACATATGTGAACCAGTGAGACCCTGATGAGACCCTGATGGAGAACATCTGGTCAACAGAGGGGATACAATGACTAGTCTATTGTAAGAGAAATGCCTGAATTCACCCCATAAATACTAAGTCATACTTGCCTGCTGACTAGATACTGGATTTTTAAAATATTCTTGGCCCAGACACTCAGGTCTAGTTGGAGGCTAAAGGTCAATAACCTGCAAACATGTAAACAGTAAAATCATTTAAATACTTATGTCAGCAGCTAGGAAGTCAAGCAAACAGTTTAATCACAGCTTGGAGGTCTGGCAAGCAGATAACCGTGCATTAAATACTTGCTTCACATCTCAATCACTAGAGTATAATTTCTCACTCCGAAGTTGCATTATCTGTTTTTAAACTATCACACACCTTAAGCTTAAAGCTTAAAGTGCTCTATATGTTGAGAGTTATGTTGAGTTGTGGACTTGTACAGGGCAAGGACAACAACATATATGTTTTGTTTTTCCATCATTATTTTCTGCTTAGAGAAGTATATACAATTTTTTCTTGTGGATTTCTCAAAAAGATCTCGTTACTTAAAATGTCTACAGAAATAATGCATAGACAGGTTCTCGGGTCTATTTTCTCTTTACAATACTTTGTTTAACTACTTTATTTTGATTTTCCTGACAGCAAAACACTATTTTGGCTCTGAAAAATGCAGTGCAACCTGTACAGGCTTCTTTCATTTATGTTGACTTACACCGTGCTATCTATAAATATTTTAAAAGATGAAGTAGGTGGATTACAGCCCACCCACTCTTTCTTTTTTTTCTTTTTCTCAGACACGCTCACATTTAAAATTGCACGAATGTCTGTTGAGTGAGGCTTGAAAGTCTCCCTGGATCTCTATTTCCTATTCAGAAGAAGTAGGGAAAAGTCAGAAGTGAGCCTATCTGTGTAACCATGACAACAAGTACTTGTATGTAATGCTTATCTATGTAGTGTAGTTTCTGATTCCTTCAAGAGTTCACGCAGTCATAGACTGAATTCTTTGGTAAGCTATCTGAGCTGTGTCAAATGGTTCAGAGGAATCACGTTAGTATTGCTGGGCACTGTAAACACTTTGCACTGAAAAATGAGTGAGAAAACGGGCTGAATGGTGCAACAGAGACAGGGCTGGGTCTGGAAGGTAAAAAAAAAGAAAAAAAAAAAAGGTGTCAGTAATTTTCCAGTGATTAATATTTGACGGATTGACTTGGGGTTGTTAAAAGAGATCTTCTGTTGCAATTCCACATCAAATTAGTGCCTAGCAGATAATATATATGGATTTTTGGAGAATTGGGATTTTGTAGACATAACAGACACTGAGAGGCGTTATGCCAGCTGAGTGTAAAAGGCTAGTTGATCAATAATTAAAAGAAACATCTTGAGTTGATGTTAGCAGTAAGTTATTTGAGGAATGAAGAATTCTCAGTTTTGCAACCTTCATTCTTTTTTTTTTCAAATAAGTAGTTTATTGTTTTGTTTAAAACATGTATGAATTCTTGCAAGATTTTTGGAGTAATATATAAAATTACCAGTGTTTGCAGAGGTTATTCTGTCTTTAACATTGTTAAAATTTATTGTTATTACAGAGAAAATATTATGCTCCTTTTACATATAGACATTTTTTCTTGATTAAACATTTATGTTATTTTATGATCTAACATGGTACCAATATCCTCATAGCTCCTTGTCTGGTGCTTGGGGAAATGGTCTCCAAAACTATGCCTGCTTCAAATTTCAGGTGCTGGGATTTTTCAGCATTTAGAAGTCTGCCCTCACACTCTCATACAAATGTCAAAGAACACAATACAAGAAAAAATAAGACTTTTCATTATAAACTTGTTGCTTTTTTATTATTCTTTCCCCTTTCTTTTCTTCATCCATAAAGTTTAGCCCAATTAACTCTAGGCTGCTGAAGAATTTCTTTTGGTAAGAGCCATGGCCAGAAAAGTTTTGCCTTGCAGATTTTAAACAGAATAAATAGGCCAAAAAACAGGCTAATAGTTACAGAGCTAATTACGACATTAATAGAAGAAAATGTGCCACCACAACCTGATAGCTGAGTAATTCTCATGGCTCCAGGATGAAATAAAAGATCCAGAAATACAGACAAAGAAATTAGATTTTCAATCTGCTTTAAGGAAAATGAGATAAATATTGACAAGAATAATGCAATATCTAAAGGTTAAAAGAAAGAACAAAATATAAAACTTTTGCATTCCTTCCTTTGTTCCACAGAGGCAGAATGAGTATCTCCAAAGTTAAAATTAAGTAATTGAACTATTTTTTTAATCCTTTTAATAAGACAAAATACGTTATTTTCTTTCAATACATAAAGCATTGAAAGGGTTTCAAATTACTTCACTGAAGACCACACAAAACTCTAATTTAGCAAAATTTATGTCTTTGGGAGAAAGAAGTCTGCTGGGCCACCAAAATGGCTTCTGGAAGGACAAAGAGACACTACAACACCTGAAGCAGATCTATTTTTTTTTTCTTTTAAGAAAATGCAGCAATTAAGAGAGAAAAATCTATTCGTTTATACATTATGCTAATTATGTATCTTAGATAATATGACATTCATTAGGCCAAGCAATTTCTGAGCTTGAGCAAGAGGATGAATGATGTTTTACTTGGCTCTCTAGACACTCTTAGCTTGATTCCCAATGTGGATATCAGGAAAGACAACTATATGGCAAAAAGTGAATTGGCAGAATCGTTTTCTACCTTTTTTCTTCTTCTCTTCTTGAAGATATGTGCAAGTCATCAGGGCCAGTATGACCTCATTTCATTCATGAAACTTCAGTACAGTCAGTTCTCAACCTGCCCAGTCAAACATACCTGTTCAAGTAATTATACTGTAACATCCTACTACTCTTCTAGTTATCAAGCTTAAAAAATTACCGATGCTGAACCTGCTGGTAGAAGCATGAGAAACTTTAATAAATGTTACAGTAGCTTGCAAAGAAATGAATACCGCCAAAAATACAATAAGTAGAAGACAATTGGATGCAAACTGAGATCATCTCAAATACAGTAGAAAGTGATGGATGAGAACACTGTTTTAAAACTTAAGCTTAGTGAGCAGCCAGTGAGAAAATTGCCCATTCTACCCATTTACCATTTTGAGGTCAAACCAAATGAAATCACTCCTGGACAATCTCGTAGAATATGTTAGTTTGCTGTTACTTTGTTTGCAAAGGCTGCCCTGTATTGGTGATCTTTGGCTGTTAGGATGTACAGAGCAACAGAATGCTTTTCACCTTTGCTGCGAAACTGTGGATGCTGAAAAGCTGCTGGCAGGGAAAGATCCAGCATTTTGCAAGTGTTCTGTGAGAAAGTTGTTGGTTCTCACGCAAACAAGCAAGATGGTTTTCTAAACATCTTGCAGGTGTTGTTTGTATGTAGAGTTGTTATGAAACTAAGTAGAAATATTTTGAAAATATGTGTCGTGAAGTCCAACCAGTTGCTTAGAGAAGTGGTTAGACCAGAGACCAATGATCTTTTGCCATGCACCAATGCGAGGGTTACATAAATCCTGCCTGTAATTGAATAAATAATTCACTTTCTCTCAACCTTGTCTCCAACTTGGACCTTCGTTTTTCCTGGCCATCCATGTTGCAGCAGCGACACCAAACCAGCAAGGATTTCCGCCCTCTTGTTCCTCTTTTCTTTGACGTCCCTCTGTGCCTATTTCCCTCTTCTGCCGTCTTTATTCTTGTCTTCAAAATTATTTCTGCATGTGAACAGTCTACCTCTGTAATGCCTGAGAATGATGAGTTGAAGAAGGACCAACCAGACCAGCCAAAAAATGCCTTAGACAAAAGAAGTGCACCAGGTCCTGGGGGAATGACTGGGAGAGGCAACTAAGTATATACCTGTGACTAAAAAACCATCTTAAACTCTGATATTTAGAGATACATTTTTCTCATTGTTTATTATATTACTTACACTTCTCTTTCTGGCTGTCTATTTTGTCAAAACTAGAATAATAACTGCTGTGCTGGAGGTTGTCTTTCCTGCTCCTGTGGCTTGCTTAGGAAAGATAGAATTTTATCAAGTAACCTCTCTGTGGCAAAGACGCTTGAATTACCTTTGTTTTGCATAATCCCTACATTTCCTTTTTTTCCTTTCTTTTCGTGCTGTACATTACTTTTCTGAATTTTGGGTTTGGGAATTTTTTCCTTATATTTTCCACAGGAATAAGTAAAGAAGCCCCAAACTAAACTTTTAAACCATGTTTAACTGCTCAATATTACATAATGGAAAAGTTGTGTTGACACTTTTGAACTTTCTGGGTCCATTTACTTCTCTTGAATTAATAAAGTATCTATTTTCTTGCCAGCCCTGACAAATTCAAGACTTACAAAACATCCTTGAGAACCAATACTACAGTTTTGGTTTGAGGAAAAATTATTATCATGTTCCAACTGCCAGTTATATTAAGGCAAGATTTGACACTTTGAATTGTAATCAGAAGAGGCCAAAGGTAACTCAACACAGATAGCTCAACATATTCAATAGGACTGTGTATTTGATTGTAGTAAAAATCCTGAAATGTGTAAGGGGTTCTCTTTATGCATCTTCATATAAAAAATGAGCTTGCTCATCTGTAGCTAGTTTTTATCTTCCTCAGCCACTAGCCTCAATGTCTCACTCTGATAGTTTCTTACTTTAAGAACATGGGATGAATTATGTATTTTTGGCTGTATAACATAAGGGTGAGCTCAGAGTCCTCTAGATATCTACCTTTTGATTACCCTGGTATTTTCCTGACTTCTGAGCAGTTTTTCCATGTCATGTTGATCAATATCCAGCTGTCATAACAAGAGCTTACCCTCCTGTTGGCTGTATTTGATTTGCCTGTGCATTTTTCTATTTCACAGGTTCTGATCCTCTGTAATGGAAGTCTGACAGAAGACATTGCATTCAAGGATTCTGGGGTCTTGAGCAAGCCATGTCTGCTTTACTAGGCACTGTGCGTAGTGCTTGGCAAGCCCATATGTTAGCATGAGGAACCATAGTAAAATCCCATATGTATATATGTATAAAAATGTGGTGGAATTTGCTGAAATACCTGGGATATGTGCCATTCCTGGATACAGTAGGCATGTAGATGTGTTCTGGTGGGCATTAAGAAATAAAATCCCTATGTTCCCAGACAAGATATATAGTTGTGTTTGCTACATTAAAGAGCAGAGTTATGGGAGGGAGGGCGAACCTTTCCACAGCCATGCTGTAGCCATCCATCTAGATTCCACCCAGTGCTGCACAAAAGTCTTTTTCCAGCATCTGCAAGGACGTGAGGTTTAGTTTCTCTAATATAATTCTCTTCCTCTTTCAATCTCATTATTAAAGCTATTTTACTATGCTTTTTGTTGCCTATTACAAAATAGTTCTGGGTGCTGTGTTTACACTAGAGCGTTCTGAGATGAAATGGGGACAACAGCATTTAGACCACGCAAAGCCCTCTTCTCTGGTTCATTACCTCCAATTTTTATGTCTGGCTTTGACAAATAGCAGTGTTTGTTATACCCTTTGTGTCACTGGATCATAAGAGCAAACTAAACCAGCTCTGCACTGGTGGTTAAACCAGTAGGGAATTTAGAGTAGCTGTAGATACGCGTCATATTAACATAAAGGCTTTTACTTACGTAAAAGCAGAGTATTTCCCATCTAAACTTCAGTGCCTTGTGCTCATATATTTTCGTGCACAGAGATTGCAACCCTCTGCCTATCCACACTTTGTTTTTTCCAGGCAGAAGCATGAGGGTTCTTGCCCTGGAAGCCCTGAATTCTGAATTTAGTCCTTCCTCTATGTGGAAATTCAAAGGGCTTCACTGAAAATATGCAGAAGGGTGAACAGAAGGCAAGAAAGGTCATCCTGGCAATGCATTTCTCTGCTTCCTTCCTGGATCACTAAAGATTAATTTATCAGAGTGAAAAAAAAATGCCTATACAACTGTCAAAAGTATTTCCTGAATTCACACAAAGGAATCATCACCCTGGCTTTGCCTTGTCTTGTAGAACATCTACACTTTCATAGCTTTTGACTTTTTTCTCAGTTTATCCCAGAACTGCAACTATTCCTCAGTGCAAGTGACCTTCGACAATTCAGCTGTGCTGGTAAGGGGTGAATTAATATTTGGTGAACTTGTAAGCCCTGGTTATGGAGGTGAGAGTGGACACAGAATGCTGGAATCAGTGGTCTACATGTTCTACACAGAAAATTACATAGTCCTCCCTGGCTTTTCCTTGCTTCATGTCAGAACAGATATGTCTGCTGAAATTCTCCTAGTACAAAGCCATTTTTAAATTTTTTTTTCTGAGAAAGAATAAAACAAACAAACAAAAAAACCACAAACAAAAAACCCCATGTACCAAAGCTGAAACTCCTAATCCCACCTTGATGTAAATCTGTCACGTTACGATTAAATTTTTCTAGCAGTCTCAGGTGTGTTAGCATTTTACTTTTGTCTTTACTTCCCACTAGTGTTGCAGTAATATTACAGCATACGTATCTATGACCTTTTGACTTGAACAACATTCATCAAAATGTTCTTAAACACAATTTTCTAAGACTTGAAGTTAGCTTCAGGCCTTGGGTCTGAAATTTTCCGATCTATTTTGAGGAATTTTGAAAACATGCAAAAGGCTGTTCTCCTGCATTTAATTTTTCTTCTTTTGCTGCTTTGCTTTTTAGGCACTTACAGTGCTGCAAAATGCTGATTTCCTGTAAAGACCAGTAAGTGGATATTTACCTTTCCCGTGTTAGGTCTGCAGATGGATTAATCTTCTGCATAACCTTTCCTCTAGATTACAGCTGTTTTCAGAAAAGGCAATGGATGTTTTCCTTTTACTGAAGTCTTTGATATGCAATGCAAAGTGTGTAGCAATGCTTTACCAGTGTGTAGCAATGCTTTACCAGGCTTCTGTTTCAAAAAATATTCTTCTAATCATTAATTATACAGTGATTACATAGATTTGAATAATTTTAGATTTTAAATTTATAATTTTACTTTGAAACAAGCAAAAATAAACAAACTTCTTTAGGAAAAACATGGTTTTTATTGTTAGGATTTATTTTATAGCACTGAAATATATGAAAGGAATTTTATTTTGCTTTATGAGCAATTTTTCTATATTAAATTGATATTTTATGTTAAAACACATTTTACAGCATTTAAGGCATTCTAATAGAAACTAAATATTCAGTTGTATCAAAAAAAAGCTTCTTTTGATCCTGTAAGGGCATATAGCAATGTCATTACCACTCATTTTGCATTTGTTCCAATTAAAAAATGTCACCATTGAATTTCACATGGAAAGAAAATCACTTATAGTGTTTGATACACGCAAAAGTACTTGACTGGCTATGACCACAGGTTTCTGCACGTACAGTGAATGTTTTTTTGTTGAAACAAACAAAAAAAAAATCATTAAATGTGTACTGTAAGTGCTGCATTGAATTCTGTGGTTGGTTTTGGCCTTGGGAATTGATACACTCTAAATTCCTGTCATATCAAGTCTGACTTTCTCAAACTCCATTGCAGGCAAACTCATATTTCTGATGGTTTGGTTGGAAAGTAACTGCTGGGTATCTGAACATGACCTGCAGTTAGCTTGGAGGGTACAGTGGCGAGTCAGACTCCTGATACTATATCAAAGAGCAAACTCATGCTCAGTAAACTCTGAGAAGTCCCTAAATTCTACCAGTGCTTTCTTTTTCCTTGCAAGGCACCCACCATTACAATCTTCCATTTTGGCAGAACCACCTGGTCAGGCTTGGGTAGAGCAGCCATGGGTGCTGCTCACACCTCAGCCCAAGAGGATTCTCTTGCCAGGCAGGGACTCTTCACCCTGGCAGGGCTCAAAAAGCACCTACAGACCTTCTTGCAAAAAAGCAGCCTTTCCCTGTTATGTAGCAACAGCCACAGCTTAATGGATCTGAACAGAGAAAGGTTCCACTTCTTTCTCTGACCGAGGATTCTGCAGTCCTGGAGAATGCTTTAATTACTGAGCTGTGCTGGTCATGGACATTTATCATTATCCTGAAAGTACGCCAGGGCATTATTTTCCATTTATACACATAGGAAGTGGAAAACAGAACTATTTCTCATAAAGAGGAGAAAACATTTGACTAAACTCTGTTTTATCACTAGGGCAAAAAAGACCATAAGTTTGTATAGAATGTTTTACCTAAAAATATCAGCTGAGAGGAAAAAGAGGCCAGACTGATGCACAGGAGACTTATAACTTTATAGGGTGGGACAGGATATCTGATTTATAGCAACATAGCAGAAGTTATGGAGAAAAAATTAACAAATTGAAATTAAAATCAGAATACTCAAACCTTACATTAAGTTTGTGAAAGCAAGCTGAGTTTTGTTTAAGACCTGAAGGCTTTCACCAGAGTATTTCACCGAAGAGGAAAAGAAAACATGAAAACATTAGTAAAAATAAGAGCTAGAAAACATAGATATAGCTACAGAAGAAGAAAAACTGAAATAATAATAACAAAGAAAAGCTGAAAGACCTTTCTCAGGAATGAAGGAAATAAATCAAAAATAATTAAGACCTTTGCTTGGGGCTAGATAGTATAAATCAAAAAAGCCTTAGATTGAAAAGAAAATTTAATTTAAACAACCCTTCCTTGTGCCAAAGATTTATCATTTTTAATGCCCAGTGGGGCCAAAATAGTTTGGGGTTTTTTTTTCCTTAACCCTATAGAGATACGTTTCTGTTTTTGTTGATAAATCCAGGTTACTTGTATGTTACTGAGCCTTCTGAAATTTTTTTATCTCATTTTTCTTTCATCTTTAAGAAAACAATTATTTTAATATCTCAATATCTTGTGTTTGATTGCTTATTGTAAAAAATAATTAGACTTGAAAAAGTGACATTTGAAGTTGCTTTTTCCAAGATCTTTTAAGTTCTCCATCATGACTATCACCTCACTTTGCAACACTGTTTTACATGCTTTTACATATCAGAGCCTAGCAATGAGGCAGCACTACAGTACAATTCTGTAATTGTTACATACTCTATTTTTAATGTTACAACTCAGACTAAGTTGAGACCAAAATTCTCATTATTATCCTGGAAGGAAATCTGATTGATTCCATAAGGCAGAATTTCAGTCAAACCAATAGTTCTGCTATGACAAGGGATGTGGCTGGGAAATGCAACCCAAAAAAGACCCAAGAACACAAGCAGAAATGTGATTAGTGAAATCTGTAATGTTCTGATATTTGACCTTCACATGATCATCTCTTGCTAACAAGTCACAAATGAAAAAGCATCTCAAGGTGCAAAAGGGGAACGAGGATAGAACACTGTAAGACAGCAATAGCATGGGTGGGGGCAGAAATAAGGTTGTGGTCTTTCTGCTTTTATTTCTGTAAGCAATGCCATCACTGCAAGAAAACTGTGAAAGAAGTCAGCAAATAACAGCCATGGAATATGAAGGAGAAGACAGAACTGTAGTAAAAAGGAGAAGGCAGCAACGGAGGGAGAGGGGAGCCATCAGGTGTATACATCTGAGATGAAGGGGGTCTGATTATCTGAGGCACGATCAGCCAGCTCAGAAAGGAAGGAAAGCTGAAGTCAGTGAGAGGGAACTTGATTGTTCTTTATGATTAAATACTTGAATTATAAGAATGTTCAGTGGGAGAAAACAATGAACAATTCAATATGTCTGGCTCAGAATAACTTCTATGATCCCTGGACACTAAGTCATATCACCCCCATTGTCAGGCAACTCCAGTGGCTGCTCATTAATTTCAGAACACAGTGCAAAATGAACTTGATTATGAAACTCTCCATGAGCTTGCTCCAGTCTCTCTCTGCTTCCTCTGCACATCTAGCACTGGCTTTCTCTTTTTCCCTGCAGACAACATTGCTGGTGTGATTAAAAGCACTTGTTTCTACTGTGCCACCACATCACTTACTTTCCTGGTTTGCCAGTGGCTGTATGAACACAGATTATTAATAGAGCTTGTGCTGTCAGAGCAGGAAAACAAACCACTACTGAGACACTGTAATGTGTTGGATATTGAGCAAAGAGCAATTCATGCCTGAAGATGCATTTTCAGTCCTGCAGCTGGATATGCAATGTTTAACAAATGTAGAAGTTTTTGGCCACGATCTGGCTGGTATTGTGCATGATGTCCAGTGATATTGTAATTCACCTGTTATCTCTAACCAGTGAAAATTATCTGATAGAAGGAAGTGGAAAGGTACTAATACCTGTGAATTAGCTCAGGGTCAACTTAGTGCACCAGAAAACAGGAATATCTAAAGCAGGCATTCAAAAACATTTGTGGACGAACCATATTTTAATTTGTGAAAGACTGTCAGATTCGTGTTACTTTCATTGCATATCTGTTGCTTGTTACAAATCTGACTAGCTGTCACACCTTGTTAAGCAGCAGGCTCTTAAGTGTTCATATTTAAGCTCTTAGTCTGACTTTTGATACTGCTTTTGTGCCAATATATGGATTGATTTTTAAGATTAATTTCTTAATTATTTTTTGTTGGTAAAAAATATGATAAAGATGCAAACATAAATAGAGCATCTCAGAAATAAGAGTTTACTTTCCAATTACCAATACCTTTAAAGGCAGCTAACCCCATTACACACTCTTCTTACACCCACAAGCAGCCCTGGTTTAGAGATATTCCAAATGAATTAAAATTAATTAATGAGCTTAGCTTTTTTGTATCAAATGTCATGAGGAGGCAGTGCCAGCACCTGCCCAAGGGATCTTTCACTGAATATAGTCCTTCTCTAAAGAAAACAGAAGAACAGAAGTTGGACATACTGTTCTACTTTAAAAATGCTTTACTTCATCTTCTTTATGTCATTCTTTGGGTATTAGTCATGATAACACCCACACACAACCCATGCAGGCTTCTGCCCAGCCTAGAACTCTTAGACCCCTACAGAATTTGGACTTGGAGGAACCAATCAAAATATACTTCTACACTCTATGACTCCACAAAGACTGAAGATTAAAAATTATAGAATATATTTATTTTTTTCCTACTTCCTCACGTGCACAGGAGTGCAGTTATTCTTACACTATTCCTGATGTATAAAGTAAAATGATTTTATTTCCATTGATAGTCTGCCTAAGATCACCAAAGGATTGTGATCCAAAATAAAGAGTTGATCCAAAATAACTTTCCGCTATCTAACACTGATGTGGAGAAACACAAGCAAGATCTCAGATAAATGTGGGACCTGGAGAGGCAAGACACACTTTCCATGTGACAGAAGGAAATGACTGAATCAGATCTTACTTCTCCACCCACACAAATGAGTGCTAGCTGCTGGTTTAAATGCTACGGCCATGAGAGGGAATGGGTGTTGGCATTTCATGGAGACCTGTCTCTTTGAGAGGTGCTTGAAAACCAGCCAGACCAGGCTGCTGTATTGGTACAGACTCATGTAACGAATGACTTGGAAGGTAGATGCTGGATGAAGTGAACACCTGCCATATAACTTGGTCCCAAGGAGGTTCCCAACCAAACCTGATATGGAAGACTTGAGTTATCTTTTCCTGTGGTGTGTCATTCAGGCAGCCTTTCAATGCAGTGTTCCCTTTGAGAAGGACAACCATTTTCTGCCAGACAGGTTATTGACAAGCAATGAATTTCTTTTCAGAGGACAGGCAAAATATGTAAGGAAGCAATCTGAAAAGAACCTACTGAAATCACAGGGTTGGGAGACATTTCTCCTGTAAAATATAAATGTGTCCTAACAAAATCTGTTGACAGACTGAAGCAGAGAGGTATTATGAACAGAGGGTAGACTGTACAGAAAGAACATAAGCATCACCTTAAAGCTGAAATAAAAATGGGGTGAAAGTACAGAATAGAACAGAATAGTACAGAAAGAGTCAGAATGCAAGGCCTCACACTGGGAGAATAAAATAATGTTGATTTCCGCAATGAGCCTGGAGATAGTGGTCTGTGATGACTGAATAAAATAAATTGGTCCTTGTTTTGATCTCATTATGTATGTAATTCATCAATGCAGTGCTTGTGAAAAGTGAAAGTTTAAAATGCAGCCATCAAGCTGTTTTCAAGCAAGCCTAGGAAATCTTCAGCCTATTGTGCAGAAAGCCAGTAAGAGTTCAGTGAACACTGTGCAGAGCCATTACCACAAAAGAGGTATTCGGATTGGAATTGGTACAGACACATAAGAATGATTAAGGGACTGTATGGCCTGTCTCACTAAGGCACGCTAGGAGGCTGGGTTTGTCCAACAGCCCAAAATGTACAACAAAAGGGAGAAGACTAATTTGTCTCTGTGCATCAAGAACAGAATGTCAAGCACTAACATTAAAGACAAGGACAGTGCTGAAACAAGGACAAATGGAGATAAAAATCCTGTGCATGCATATATCATAAATCAGAAAAGGTTTTCAACCTACAAAGCAACTGGTGGGTCAAAGAGTAAGACATCAAAAGAAAGTGCTTGGCATATCTTCAGAAGGATTCTCCTGTCCCCAATACAGAATCACATAATTGATGACGCTGGTATTTTGCACCATTCCAGCCTTCATGCTAAACCCCATGGGACAGTGTCTGGTATCTCTGCTTATGTTTGACAATTTATCAGTCTCACTTCTGTTACAAATATTGCTGCACTGCTCCCTGACTGACCTGAAGAAGCCCCCGTATACTCCTGTCCGATCTGTTTGCGTCACAGGACCTGGGCAGAAAGAGAACTGCAACTTGCTCACAGGGTTATAGCATAATCTGCACAAGTACCTCAAGGAAATCATAGGTGAAAGCAAGGCACTATCATAAATGAACAAAAGTAACAGGGATTGATCCCATAAGACACTTAATAGAGACAGATAGGTAAGTTCAAGCCATCACTGAAGACAGACTTTAAAAGGAAGAAATCAGAAGGTATTCAGTGCACCTATGAATAGAGGAACAAAGATTATTTTTTTCAGGCTGAGAGTCAGGGACACAGTAGAATGTTAGAGTACATCAAATGACTTGCATCTGATGTTAAAGGCAAAATTTTTAGCCATTGCTTGATTTTTTTTTAAATAAGCAGATATGTCTTGTCTCCACCCAGAAGAAGTTCAAACATACTCAACATGCAATTTATGTACTGAAGTATGTCTGGATATACATACATACATATATATAGATATATAGATATATAGATACATAGATATATAGATATATAGATATATAGATATATAGATATATAGATATATAGATATATAGACATATACATATGCTGTTTATTTGTGACTAAAGGAAGAAAAAACCACAAATATGGAAGTAAAAAGTGGAAAAAAAAAAAAGAAATATATATGCCAGGGGCCTGCCGCACATTATAGCATAGTGTTTATACACATTCAGTGAATTTGCAGTTTTATAAGGTTTTTCTTCTGTTCTACACCAAAACATTAGTAACACGTAATAAAACGTTTTCATTATTTATTATTGACAAACAAGTTATGCACATGCTCCCCTAGAGTGAGAAAACTGGAGATAAACAATCTGCAAAGAAAGAGGAAACACAGGAAAAACTAGGCAAACAAGGAAGGAATCCTTTAATGATTGGGAAAACATACTGATACAAGATAAACAGCCACCCGGGAGTTAGACAGATGATTTGGAGATAAATTAAATAGCTTCCCAAGAGACATCAAGTGGTGGTACATATTCGTCAATAACCATTCAGAAGTGATGAGAAACTCTCCACGGCCATCTGGAAATGGCTCTAGCCAGCCTGGCCTGATTGATTTTATTAGCTGCACAATCTCATTTTTGTTTGATTGCTTTGTATCTGTATATGCATTAGGGGAGAAAGCATTTGGGATTTTCTCAAGTGTGCTATTTGCTCCTCTGGACTATGCTCCTCTACATTTTCAGTCAATACAATTTTTCTTCCCTCTAAGATAAGGCCTTTTTTGCTCTGCTGCTCATACAGAGATTTCAAAGTAATAACCCCCTGGAAAAGGGTGGAGGGGGGAAAAGAGCAGGATTTCACATTTACCCTGAGGATAGAAAGCAGAAAGGCAAGTTTGGCGTGTGGTGATGAAAAGGCCTTCCCCAGTGCACTCCTGGGTGATCCTACCTGTTAACACTTGCACTGCAGAATTTACACTTATTTCTCACACCAAGAAATGTCTTGCTCCCAGGAATATTTGAAGATTCTGTGCGTGGCCATGGAGAATAGGATTTGGCATTTCATGAGAGATGCAATATAAAAGTCACTCTGTCAAATATCAGGGAAAATCACCTAATGCTTTAATGCATCTGAAAAGGAGAAGTTTCACAATACCCCTCCATCTAATTAGGCCTCTAACATTTTATAAATCCATTCTCCTTGTACACTCCTTCAGTGATTGCAATCTTTAATTCCAAAACACGTGTTAAACACTTTGGACTGTTTTCAATAGAATCCCTGTTCTCACAGCAATAAACCATAAAATGAACCATTTGAATTTACTGATTAGAGCTATCAGTCCTGCTGGAGAGGGAAGGAGCAAAGAAAAGAAGACCAGATGAATAGTTTGGATAATATTTTTTATTACATTAGTTCACTAAAGCAGACGTAGTAGGAGTGATCAGTGGGGATATATACAGGTTGAAACAGGCTGTAAAATTACAAGACTAAACAGCATGGATGACACATTTACATTTTTCAGAAATAAATATTTGGCACAAATATGCTCAGGACGGTTGTTCAAAATAAGGCAGTGGTTTTTTACTAGACAAATAACTATTTTCTATGTAAAGGACAAAAAAAGTGACAGTTATGGGGGGATTTTCTATATTAATTAAAATAGCTATAAAAATTAATGTAAAAATGTTATTATAAAGCGTCACATAGAAGCAAAGTAGAAGAACTGAGAATACAGGAGGTATAGGCAGATATACAACTGATAGCTTCATTTGTAACTATGCTCACAGAACACTCACTGCTGTGATAGCTGAGGGCATCTGAGTGCCAGGTACTTGAAAAGCAATCTTTGGGAAACTGAGATCACAGTCTGTAATGCTGATACTTAAATAGCACATATCCCGTTTTCAAGCAGTTTGGGTATTCAGCCAAATACCTGAAGGTTGAATGTTTCAGTCTTTTGAGGAATTAGGCCATCTATGTAGCTCTTCTGGCCAGTTTCTTTGGAAAGTTTTGGTCTTAGTGGTTTATTTTTGGGGCCAGATCCATGCCTGAATCTGTGACTTACTCCAGCTTTCCGGGTTTTGTCTGGAGGGGCATGAGAAAGCCCTGAAACTGGCAGGAGGGAGGATGCAGAGAGAAGCCAGAATGGCAGCCACTGCACCTGGGCTGTCCTGCGGTGGGGTCCATCAAGCCCAGCAATCCTCAGCCATGCGCAGAGAGCTTTCTCATAGCCCCATCCACGCAGGTTAGGAGGGCTGAAGACAGCTCCACCTCTCCTAAAAAACAGGTAATTTTAAATTAGGAGCCAGCCCTTAAGCACCCTGGTGTGACAGAGCCATTAATCTAAGAGCCTGATCCAATTTCCACTGGCATAAAAGCCAGTTATGAGTATGCTTAACTACAGGCCTTAAGTCAGATATAAATAAGCTTAATTATGGGTCCTACATCAGTAATGAGCATGCTTAATTATTTTATTTGTGTTAAGCCTTGTTTTCTCTAGGGTAATTTTAAATTTCCTTGGCCTGTGTTCAAAAAAAATTGTCGGTGTAACTTTCTATTTTTGCTCCTGTTTCTATTAATGAAAAGAGCAATGATGAACATATATATCTTCTAAAGAGAGCATAAAGAGTTCCAGTGTGTTATGTTGTTCTGTTAAAAATAATTATCACCTACATGTCATTTTAATAACTTTATCTTAAACATCACATGTTAAGAATGATGTAAAGATATTTCCAGTCCAAACAACTTTGTGTAGTATTTCAAATTTCAGACTTTAATAACGTACTTAAAATATTACTGCTTTGGACTGTATAACTGCATTAATTAACCATACCCATCCATAATCAAACATATTCATCTTTTCATGGTGACAATTTCTTCTGCCTGCAGACAGATCTTTTTACTTGGATATAATACATCTGACATTTATTTAAATAACAGAAAATAGTCACTAGGCTGGCTCAATTCTTTCCAGCGACAGGGAAGATTTGTACATTTTAAAGTGGTAACTGGGTCTCCTTTCACATGAAACATCTACTGCCTGCAAATGTCACTTTTCAACCAATGTCACAGTGATTTCTATCCTCTCCACAATTGTTTTTCCAGCAGTATAATTCCTTCTTTGATTAAATTCGCAATCATCGTCCCTAAAATCTCTCAATGCTGATCACTTTTAAAGAAATTTATGATAAGACTATTTGGAACAGACCACAATTTTAAGAAAAATCCATAAATTTAATATGTAAATATTTTTCTTCAACTTTCATATTGTTTTTAAGAACTAAGTATGCAAAAAACCCCTATGTGTGATGTACGTAGCCTGTTTAGGGGATTTTTTTGTGGTGAATTTAGCACCTCTCTCACTTTTGCTGGGTTTTCTTAGTCCTTTTATGCAACATACCAGTTAAGATTATGTTTTCTCAAATAATTCATTACAGAAAATCTATGTCAAACTTGTGCTGTTGGCTGGCTACCAGAGGCTTGAGAGGTGGGCTGACAGACATTCTAGGACTATCAAAGACATAAAGGCAACTGGCTGAGTTAGTTAGCTTCCTGTTCCACCAAGTCTTCAAAAGGTAATCTCTTTATGTTGGTGGTGAAATAGATTAAATGTGAAGCTTTTCACTGAAGCAGAAACATGGGTGCTTAACTACACATTTTCAGATGAAAAATAAAGGCAATTCTTTGACAACAATAAAGAAAGCCACCACTATCAAATATGTATTCAATGATATATGTGAAAAGAGGAGCTTGATTTTGTTGATTTTTTCATACTCGTTACAAAGAAAACTGCCCCAGAAGAAGGCCACCACCAGCCTTTGGAGCCAACATTCTCAGCAAATGCTGCTGCCTGCTACTTGAGCTACAGAGGCAATGCAGATGTGATGATCATTCTGAGAACCATCTGCATGTTGTTAAGAAGTCCTGTAGATCCAAAGCAGCTACACCAGTATTAGCCTGAAGAAATATTTTAAAGTGCCTCGCTGAAGACCATAGGTTAGAGAAAGGTCTTAAAGCATAGACAGGGTAGTTAAAGGGATACACAGTAATTTCTTTTGCCAAGAAGTCAGTGAACAGCTAGAAAGATTTCAGTCCAGAGAACATAAGAAACACCATCTGTCAAAGCTTTTAATGCAGCTAAAATGATACCTTAAGAACCACTTTTCTGTTTCCATAAGAGGTAAGGAGACACAGCTTCTTTCTCCAAGGCCTCCTAATCCCAACATGCACAAAAGCACTTGGAAAACCCATTCTGTGCATGCCTTCACTGCAGTCACTTGGCTTACATGGGTGACACACAGCGTGTGTACAGTAGCATTGACAGTCACCACCAACCTGACAGGCTGACAAACTTCTATCCTGCGGCAGCTGGATTAGGGGTACATGTATCATATCTTCATTTATATTGCTGCTCATGCAATGTAGATTAATGACTGACTCTAATTATAATGTAGTTTCACCTTTGGTTGAAGTACAGATTTACTCCTTTGCTTATTCAGGGCAGGTAAAAATCTGGTTGTGGCAAATTGTATTTCTTGGAAAAGTCGTTTCCCAGATTCTCTCAGTCATTGCTAAATGGGTAGTGTTTAATCTCCCATGGCATCTAAAGCTTACATGTTTCTAATAATCTCTAAAGAAACCTGAAAAAACCCTACCAAGTTTTCCCATTTTTTTGAACATGCAGCCATGAGTTTCCGTTTCAAAGGCTGCCCATTACTCCTACTAGTTGGAGCAGCAAGTCACCTAACTTACTGCAGCAAGGCTCACCTACGACCTACAGCTGATGTTGATAACTGAGTCCCATGAGGATGTTTACCCTCTCAATTCTTGAGCACACCATCTTACAACTTATGCCTATTCTGTGTATTATAAAGCAATCCTTCAGAGGTTATGCAAGTTTCTCTGGACCACATGTCTCATGACGTTTAGGATCACTATAAATCCTTCAAAAAGATATTACTGTTTCACATTCCTTTGGTTTTATTAGGAGAACTTGCTCATCAGTGCTCATCAGTGGAAAGTTTTTCAATTAACATATCCCTTTTTCACCTATTATCTGAAGTCCCAAGCCCTGCAAGCTGTATCTTTGCAAAGGGAAAAATAATATTCAATATACCTGTTTCACATTCCTATTTACTTGCAGAGAAACTGAAACAGTTTACTAATTGTAAAAGGAATCCAATAGGACAGGATTTTTTTTTTTTTTCAGAAACTTCAACCCCGTTTTAGCCAGCATTAAGTTCAGAAGTTCCCTCTCTTCTCAGAACCACACTACAATCTTCGCTAACTCACTGGTGTCTCTTGAAAGTCTTGTCTCCTTGTCCTAGCCTTCAGAGATGCACACATTCACGTATGAAATGCTTCTGAAAAAGCACTCTGAAGTGTGCTGCAAATGCTGTTATTTTTAACCAACGGCAGGTGCTGGCATTCAGAATGGAACAATTTCCATTTCATCTGCTTCCCAGCGTAACAGCAAACCTTGCAATTTCTTATTGCTATCCTTAAAGCAGTGTCTCTTCCACCCTCTTTTGTATAACCATGCCAGAATCCAAAATTTCAATCAAGAAGGAGCATTCTCAATGGCTAAAGGCACTAATGTAATTCCCGTCAGTGCTTATTATCGCTACTAGGTGTTTCAGTAACTAAGTTTATTTGACTACAGAAATAAGTGAAGTCAGTGTTAAGATCTGATTCTGTAACTGAAAACGCTGAATTATTATGCTCATGTATGGGAAATATTATAAAAGGTCATGTTTGAGATTGGTCTTCCATCTACATGATGCACTGAGAATGATCAATGAGAAAATATGCAGGTCCTAATGAAAAGTATGATTGCTATGCTTTCTGCACAACTTAACTTTCACCCCTGCTGACTCTGACAGTCGCAAAGATCAAATCTTTTCAAATTTCTTTCACTGCAGTGTCAGAAATACCTAATTTATGTTTTGAATCTCCCCAAAATTGTTCATTATGCAAATCTTATTTTGTGAAATAGATGTGAGAGTGACAGAACTGATTGAGGCTGAAAAGAGGCTATAAGTTATGAGAGATAAAAATGTGCTAGAGTGAAAAGAAGAATATTTCTATTCAGGTGCTGCTGGAAAAGTATTTAAAAGTCCAAGCTCATGTTTTTGTTTCTCAGCTTTGTGCCTTACTCATCTGAAAATAAAGTAGCATACAAAACCCCTTTATACTAAACACAGCTATTTAAACCCCTTTCAGCTGTAGGGAGATACTAAAATCTACTGTCTGCAGTACCTCTATTCTCAGCTTAATAGGGTATGACTGTATTGCAGCATTGCTACTTCATAACTCTTCCTTGGATCATCTCTTGTCAGTCAATTTGCTCCAAATGCTAGTGCAAATTTGCTGATACAAGGGCTGCCTTCAGCCCTTTAATCAGATAAAGCTGCTATTAACAAAAGATGGCAGCATGGCTCATTTTATTGCAAGGCTCCTACTACATGTGTTCATATTTCCTCGAGTATGGCAACCATTGACCTTGGCAGTCTGGATTGATTCATCCAGTTCAAGGATCACTTAGCTTTTGTGCTGAGTGATGGTTGCTTGGCTAACTGCAGTCTTTTTCATTTCCTGTTGATTTAATAGTGTTTCTTATTTTATAGATTATCATAGCTTTGAATCATAAGTTTGGATCTTAATTCAATTTCAGCCTCTCTCAAAGCCCTTTCCAGAGCACTGTTAATCAAGGAATAGCTCTAGCCTCTGGTTTCTTTCCCAACATACCATAAATACGAGTATTAAAGAAAACATGCATACATACATTAGAGGGAAAGAGAAGTCACATATAACATAAAAATACCAAGCTCCTCAGTAACTTTCATTCATTCTTTTACAGACAAGGAACCTTTGGCTTTTAGAAATTTTATGTGCTTAACTAGAAATTTTAAATATATACCATAATCCAAAGCCAAAATTTAAAATTTGACATGAAGTAAAGTTTATAGAATATTTTAATGGGTATGGTTCTGAGAACAGAATCAGGAAATGAGAGACAAATACTTATTTAAAGTATATGCTCCAACCATTATTTAGTCTGGGTTTTGTGGGGGTTTTTCCCATTATTATTTTCTGACATTACAGGATTTAAAAATTAGCAGCAGAGAAACATCCTCAAAACTGATAAATACTTTACAAATACAGAGGACTATTTTCCTAAGGCATAACAAGCTAATTCCAAGCATAAACTCTAATAATGGGACAAGCACGGGAAAATTGGTAGGATAATAGAAAAAGCTCATGCAGTTACTCAGTTAAGAATCTGCCTGTACCAATATGCTGGAATGAATATTAACCTCTCACCGGTTTTCTGAGTTCTGAATACAGTTTTGGCTGATACAAAAAAATACAGGATGTAACTAAAATGCCACTATTATTCTTTTATAAGTAAATATATGCAATAGCTTTCAGTGCAAAGTAGTCGTACCTGAACTACATGTAATTGAAGCTGTATGCAAATGAAATAGTTCAGGCACTCACTGCAGAGTAGCTGCAGCAGCATGCAGCTCCTCACAGGCTAATTTATTCAGTTTCTTGGCATGGACACTGAGCTGAATGCAGAAGGGTACTTGGCACAGCGTACCCTGCAGCAGCGTGACCTCCAAAGAGCAGGGCACGGCCACACAACACACAGGTCTGCTCACAGAACCAGCCTCCCTCCGCAGCCACCAAGCGCTTCCCAAGGCCACCCGGTTCACCTTCACCTGTGTGCAACAGAGCGAGGTCTGCCACTTGCACGACCAGGAGAACCATGGCTGAGCACACTACAGCCACTTATGGAAATAAGAGTGCAATTCTTCCTTTATGGTCTATCATTTCTGACCTGACACAGGACGTGTATTTCGACCTCTTGGCTACTGTGAGTGATATTTAAGTTTCCAAGTTTGCTTTGGCTGACCCTCTCAGTCAAAGTAATAGCTGTGCTCTGCTAATCAAGCTTTTGGAAAGCTTGCCTGTTCCCTACTTCAGTGCTTCCTAGCACTTGCCACTTGCCTTTTGTTCCACTGCGCTTCTATGTTTCGATTTTTTTTTTTTTCTGGTACACTCAGCCTACCAGTTTTCTCAAATCAGCCATTTTACAGATTTCTGTCCTTTATCGGTCATCCCATCCATCTGTCTTCCTCTAGTAATTTTCAGACTGCAGGACTTCAGTAACATTTTCTAGCATATCATTTCTCCCTAGAGCCTCTCTAGGCTACTCCATAAAACTGTCTTACTTATGTCTCACATCGGTGCCCCCAGCTTCCTGCCACGCATCAATGGCCTCCAGCTCATTGCTCTGCATCACTGCCCTTCTAGCCCATACTCATGGATATTGGCCCACATTTTAATTAGGATAAAACTGAAACCAAACAAAAAATTAAGAAGTAAAAATGTGAATTAGGTTCAGCGAGTCGCAGGTGCTATCATTTTGTCTTAATGAGCATCTGGTATATAAAGGACTTTACAAAGCACAAACAATTCTGCTTCAAAAATTCTTGTGGGCTTTATTAACTTTTTGACAACAGCTTAATTTTGGACCTAAAGAGAACAGACATCCTGTCATCCAAGACTGCTTTCCCAAGCCAATAATACACTCCTGTTTTGAATGATAACTCAGTGTCATAACAGTGTTTTTCAACACCTCCTGTCCTGTTCACAATAAAATATGAACAAATAAAGTGAGAAATACACAAGGATGCTTTCCTATTCTCTGGTGCTGAATGAAATTAGTAAGGTGTTACTAGACAGAAGCACACTTCAAATTTTCTTGATACTGTCTAGCGAGGGAAAGGGAAAAAGTTGGAAGGGGTTCCAAAAGTGAAAGCATCCACAGGAAAAAATAATTAGATTCATTACCCTAGAAAGTCAAGGTAGGCTATGCATGTTAAGCCATGTTTCACTTCTTTTGGGTAGTTAAATTCCTATCAATCCTGATGTATGAGCCTAATGGTTCCCAAACTTTATGTCATTTTGGCATAGGTGCTGTTTGCTTCAGCAAAATGCCAAATGTTCATTCCTTTTATTTGCTTTCTCAGAGGTTTATAAAGCAGTATATTAGTTATTAGGCATATACATAGTCTTTTTCTGTTCTATAGATAAGGGAAGAAGATTATATGAAGTGTGGGTCAAGCAGTCAGGCCTTATGTCAGTCAAAGTTGTGATAGTTGTCTTAATCTCATATTCTTGCAGATATAAAATATATGTAATTTCTATAGTGGTTTTATTTATAATTCTAGGTTAAAATCCATGGAAGTCAGAAGAAATATCTCTAATATTAAAACAATAATTTACATTTTTTAGATGTTTTCAATATTTAAAATATTTAGCTAACTGAAAGCAAGAACACTCAAAAGCTAAGAAGAATTAGTATATTTAGTCTGGTCCTATGCACAAATACAACATGGGTTATAAATTTAACATAATAGTGCTGCAGCTACCTAGCCCATTAGTGTGAACAGTATTTAAACCAAATCAGCACAAGTCATGAGCTGCTGCAGTCTATGTATCCCATTCCACAATCTACGTCTTGCACCCGAATGTACAAACAAGTTAATCAAGAGATCAGAGGGAAAGAGTCCTGTGAGCGTCTCTCTGCTGCAGTTCAAAGCACCATTCTATTTCCAGAACATGCAGTGCTACACGAGTGAGAGCAAGGTCAGCTCAGTTACAGTCAACCAAGTTGCAGTCTGGTCAGTCTTTGTAGAGGTAAGCTAACTAATGAGACTGAAAAATAGCCACCTAATTTTAAGGCAAAGAGGAAGCAAGTACTCAAACATTTCTGTGCTGTGACTGCAGGAGATTTAAAATGACAGAGATCTGTTGTGCTAACCCATTATATGCACAAGGTACTCAAAACAATATTGGTTCTACATGATAAAAGCCCGCACAGTTTTCAGTGCCTCCTTGGGGGAGGAAGTAAGGAGGAATGCAGTAGCAGACACTATTTTTAAAGTTCTTTTCTGACACTTATTAGGAAGAAAATTCTTTTTTGTTTCACATCAACTTCTAGATCACTTCATTCTGGATATGGCAATTCAAGTCTGCTTTTAAAGACATGAGACTCTTCAGGAAAAAAAAAAGAAAAATAATGTCATAAAAGGAGTTAATCTGTCAAACATCCAGTTCATCTTTTCATCACCCTTTTAGATTCAGAAAAGCATTGAAATGAGTGACATAAAAGTTTTAAAATTGAAAGGGTGGTGTGAAGAAGTTAAGCAAACAGAATACTTCATTTTTGTCATCTCTGTCACACCACGTAGGACAGTTTAAAAAGGGTGTATCTCAACACAGCAAAAAAATCATTTTGTCCAGCTGAAACACCTACTGTAGGTAAACAAGACACTTGAAACAGTCAGTTGTGTTGTTTTCCATTTATTCCAAAACATTCAGTGAGAACTATATGCAAGATTTGCCCACTATCTAGTGAATGATAAGGAAAGATAACGATGCTTAGCATTGGCTTTCAGATATTGTCCCACTCTGTAGACTGGGATTTTGACCAGGATCCTGTGGTCAACATACATGCTGAACACATAAAAATTGAGAGACAGAAAACATAGCTAGCATAATGCTGTTTTTTCCAATGCCAAAGATTTGTGTAAAATTCTCAATTTTCACCTTGTTTTATTCTACTTTATTTTCTACCTCTGACCTTCTTGATTCTCTTTCTCTCCAACTTCTTTCTCAAATTTCAGTGTTTGCTTTCTGCAGTGAATGACATATTCTTCTCAGTCTTGCATCCTCCTGCCAGCTCCAACCCCCTCCCCAATCAGCCTTTGTTGAGAAAAAAGTGTCTCTCTTGCTCTAATGGTGTTTAGTATCATTAGCCAGGCATCATTCATTACTCAAATCCAACCTTATTTTCTGCTTCAGTGGTGGTAGTTCTCAATTAATTTAGCAGTTTTTAGACAAAATAGATGACACATTAATGTGTCTTTTTTTTTCCTGCCAGAGTAAACTAGCATCTCTCTGAATAGTAATCATAGAGAAAAAAACAATTTTAGAGCAAAACCAAAATCTTTGTTGTAAGAAAGAAAAGCACACAATACAAAACAAATTGAAGTTACTCCATGCTCTTTAAAATCATGTTATGGAATTCACACGGATTGCTTGCTTTTTAAAGAAGGGAAGTGCCCCGGGTTTGAGATAAATTCAGGGAAACTGAATACAACATCATAAAGTCACCCCAAGACCAGAAGGAAGGAACAATGAATAGCCTTAAAGTCACACACAACAGAGCATAACATTAGTGAGTGTATGACCATCAGATTCGACATTGTGTTTAGATGAAAGGTTCAGAGGATTCTACATCCTTTCTTTGATGCTGACCGATAGAGATGCCTGAAGAAAATATACAAACAAGGAACACAGCCAGAGATACTTCCCACTATGTCCTCTCAGCTTTGAGCTGTCTGTATTTCCTGAGGTGAATGTGGTTGTCTTGTGTTTTCAGAGTCTTAAATGATTTTCCTTAAACAGCTTGGCCTTACTGGTGTTTTGAACATGCATTTTTTTAGCATCTGCAGCGTCTTGCATCAGAGTTGCAACACTTTGCAACTGGCTGTCACTGCAGCTTATCTGTGCACAGTCTGGAGTACTTCCTTATGTTTCTTTGATTCTGCTGTCTGATAATTTCAGTTCATAACCTTCTTTCTCAAATTAAAGTAATTGTTTCTAATCCTTCTCTCTATGTTGCTCATGATGTATAGATCTCTAGCATACCTCCTTTAATCATTTATCTTCCAGACTGAAGATGCCTGAATATTTCTTCACAGTACATCTCTGCATCTTTCATTCACTTCTATCACCTCCCTCCATTTCTTTTCTGGTTTTATCATTCCAGGAACAGTATGCTTATGGGTCCAAGATGGGCAGTAATTGTGAAGTAATGCACAATATTTTGACCATAATAACATTTTCTATCCCACTCCTTGTAAATGCTACCTTTTGCTTTGTTAAATATCACCCAGCAACAAATTGATCGTGTTATAGAACACAAAAATGAAACCAACAAATATCTTCGCTGAGTGCACAGCCCTTCACTACGACAGTGTTTCCACAGATTTCATTTTTGTCTCTGGACACTGAATGTCATCTGTCATTATATTGTCTTGGTGTCATGAATACACCAGCAGTTCCACAGAGTCTTATGTTGCAGTTTATTAGCATTGGCACAGTTGGTCACTTTTTTTTTTTTTTTTTTCAGATTATTTACAAATATGCCAAACATTCTAGGCCTTGACACTTGAACCCTGCCATATCAAATATCCTTTTATCTAATGAAAAGGATCAACAACACTGAAATAAAATATAAAGACTCATTGAGATATAAACAAATATAGATTAATTGCTAAATATATTGGTGACTCTGGGGCAAATGGACCGATATTAATATATACAATGTACCAACCCTTGTCAAACAAATTGAACTTCATCTGTTTTGTGAACAACCTGATTAGTTAAAACCCATTAATAGAGATAGCTTTGTGGCAAAACATGCTCAAACCATCATTAAGATCAATCCATCTAGAGAATAAATATAAAAAATTACCTGATGTAAGGGCTATCCTTCTAAACACCTCTGGCACCAGTACCTTCAGAGACCACATCCTGGCTCCAAAAAAACCTCAGGTGATTTGGCCTTTTTTTTTTTGATAAAACATGTAGAATGAATCTAAGGTGGTTTCTAAGGAAACCAAGATAGTAACCATAAAGGTCTTTGTAAATCAAAATCTGCAGCTGGTAGGAAAATTAGGGTTTGGCGCATACACTGAGTGAAATAATGAGTGTATGTGTTCCTTCATATCTCGTTGATAGTTACAGTTTCATTTGTCTCTGTTAGTAGGGACTAAGGCTGAGAGAAAGACATGTACATTAAGCACTTTTTTGGGGATGTAAAATACTTTCTGTGGACACTTCATTCTCTCCTCAGGATCTGTTTGTTCTCTCTCGTACAGTCAACTAGCTTTAAAAGAATCTCTTCTGAGACTTCCCAACCACTTTCTCTGTCTCCAAACCCACAAGGTGTGAGCTGCTGCAGGCACACCTCGGTTTACTGTCAAGCTCCAAAAAAGAAGAAAGGAACCAAGTTTCAGAAGGAAAATAGGTGAAGGCAAGTATCAATTTCATGCTCATGGTGTAGAAGTTCTCAAACGACAGAAAGATAACTTGTCCGATCGCTTACAAAGGGAATTCAAAGGAAACCATTCATTTCTGCTTCATTAAGATTATGCTTACAAGGAAATTACCTATGTATATATTAAAAAAAATGGTTAACAATATGAAATGCTGTGCACAGCCCAAGAAAATCTAACCTTTACAGCAGCTTTATGAAAAAAAAAGAGAAAGTGCCTGACAGCATTGTCTTCATACATTGTGCTCAGGGTCAGACTGAAAATAAGACAGGAAGTGGGAAAAAAAATGGGTACAAGCAAGCTACTAATTATGTGGGGTTTTCCTAAGGTCATTATGTGTTTTTCAGTTTATGCTTTTAGGTATGTTAGATCTTTTAGCTCTCTGAGAAGACACAAGAATATTTATTTAATGATAAGTAAGTAAACTGATTTGGTAATATTTACACATCTAACCATTAAAATAAGATAAACTTCTTTTGAGGATATAGTCTTTTTTACAAAACTTGAGAGCCCTTGTCTGGATAACAGACCTCTTACCACGTCCTTTGTAAATCCTTTCAACCATTATAATTAAAATGTTCTAAAATTTAATTTAAATACCTGGTTTCAATTGTGAAACCTATGTTCATCCAATTTATTAGCTGGAGAAATATGAATATTTAGTCCTCAGTTTCTACAGTTCAATCAACAGAAATTACAGGTTTGTGTTACCTTATCATTAGAAATCTTTTGATTGTTCCAGTTTTTCACATTTTGTTACCTCTGTTATGTAGCAGGACCTCCCACTTTTTGATAGCAAAAGTGAGTATTTTATATTGCATTTCTCTATAAAGCAGCATAGAGATTGTTTTAAAAAGCAAAAATTGCATAAGGGGTTTTTGGTCTTAGGAGAGGGTGGCAGCATCAGAGCAAGCTGGTCATTTGTCTTAGTTTCCATTTTACATAAGTAACAAGTGATCTTGGACATAGTTAAATGCTGGAAGGCCTGTGAAGTGTAGAGATATCTCTGATTCTTTAGGTAATCCTTAAAAAGTTGTAATTTTTACTGTTGCAGAGATGTAGCTGAAATAAACTCCTTGCAAGAGAAAAAAACGTAACTGGGATAGGGCTCTTCTCATCAGGTGTGGTTCATAGAGTCTGTCACTAAGAAGATGCTTTTCTGTTAAAAGTAGCTCAAACTAAATCACAGCTTGACTGTTCATTTAATGTTGCTATTAAACACAATAACCAAGTTGCCATAGCATCCATTTTTTCTCACCAAATTACATTCACAGTTTTGAAAAGTGAAAACAGTAAAAGGTAAATATGTAGCTTAAATTTTGTCTCAATTTGAAGGTTGAATATCTCATAACAAAATTTTCAGCTGACTTGCATGTGATGATATCAGCTCCTACCTACTTATATTTGATTAGGACAAGGAAATTACCTTGCCCCACCAAAAACTGTATTAGACCCATCCAAAAATAATTCTGTGGATTTTTCATTACACATAGATAAATTTTTAAGCTTATATTTCCATCCTTTTTTTATTACCGTATTAATTCATTTAGGCTTAAAATAATAAAGTCCTTTCAGAGGATCTAGATGATCTATTATAACATTCATAATATAAAAATTCAGAAGCACATTAAAGCAATGCTTTCAAAAAGAATTCTATGTGTATGCTTCAACTCCCTTCTCTTTTACCTCTGAATGTCCTCTTGTCGTTCTTTCTTTGTATGCTCTGCTTCATGAGGCATTATCCTCTACTGGAGTATTTTCAGCCTTCCCAGAGTCCAAATATAAAACTATTTTAAAGTGACTTAATTTTATGCTGATAAAGTTCATTGTTATAAACTATAAGAATTTTTTCCTTTTGTGGAAGATGGAACACAAGGAAAAGCAATAATATTTGGAGAGTTTATGTTTTACCACCTGCTTTTAACTTTTGCTAAATACAAAGGATAAAGAAAGCTTCCAAGTGAGAAATAAGCGAGACCCCAGAATATCCACACTTTTAAAATTGCTCCAGTTTCATTGTTTTGAAAGATGACGTAAGATCATGGAAAAGAAGCAAGAAAGTCCAAGAAGGAGCACTTTGACAAACTAGTAATCTTGTAATATCTGTTGTGTAAGTATTCAGAACAGTGAGACAGGAAGAGCAGGTTAATGTGCCAAACAAAACTATTCAATACAGTAGTTAATGTAATATATATACCTCACTCTCTTTCACCTTTTATAAAACAATCAATTCCCATATGAAACAGAGAAAATGAAGCAATTCCAAAATTCTCTTAAAACAAACAACAACAACAAAAAAAAACCCCTCACAGAATAGTACGTATTTTGTGTGCTTTAAATGGTAACATGATCTTCCAGATTGCACATTGGATGCTCTTTTCATTCACGCATCCAGCACTCATTTTGCATTTAATTTCTACTGAGGAGATAGAAAAATAGTTACGTTTTTTGGTTTTTTTTTTTAGAGAAACCTAGGTGAATTCCACATTTATACCATATCATTATCAGTCCCACCGTTTTCTAAAACTGACTCTTCTGCAGCCCTCCTGGTTTTTTCTCATTCTAGAAATGCAGACACAGTGTCATGTCTAATATGACACTGAATCATATTCAAATTCAGTAAATTGTATTATCATAGTCCTTGTCTCCAAAAATCAGGAAATGGTAAAGAAGGGTAAAAACAAGTATCATTTTCTACTACCAGTAATATGAAACAAAACAAACGAGAGCTCCTTCAAACATATTTTAGTTCTAACAACCATATTAAAAAAAAAAAAAAAAAAAAAACCAAATACCGTCTCTCCCTAATAATAGAGTTTCATCATAAAACATCCCTGTAAAAACTATTTAATTTTCCACTACAGGGAGGGAGGATTTGATCTCTTATTAAACATTTTATGGAAAAGTCTAAAAGTGCTTTCAATTATTTATCTGAATTGAAATCTAGGCCTGGGAAACTTCTGGCATTACACACACGCACACATAATATTATCAGCCCACTGAGTGCTATTAGGTCATAAAATGCTGCTGTAGCAACATCTCTGTTACAGCTGCTGGTGCTCATGCAACTTTTACTACAGTTATAAAGCCATTTATTACATTTTCTTTATGATGCTAATGCATTGCGGTCTGTTATTTTATTGTTCCCACTGTGATAAAGACCGAAATGTATGAGAGTGTGGAAAAAAATACAAACCTAATAACATACCCTGCTGCATTAAAAATCTCTTAGATAAGCTTAAGAGACTCATAAAAATATTAACAGGGGATACCAAAAGGGAAATATTTGGTAGGACATTTTCTTTCATTTATTTTATTGTTCCCCACAGAAAGTTTTTTAATTGTGCTTTGTCAAAATATACAAAGCATAATATGAATGTGACTTCTTTTCTTAATTATAATGCCATCATTGTGGAAGGATATAATTTGCAGTATGCTATGAGGAAACATGACTAAATAATATCTAAATAATCATTGAAAAGTAGAAAAGTCATTAAAACTAATCATTCTCTTGTACACAGAGGTACATAGCAGTAGATAATTACAATTTGTACAAATTGTCTACATTCACCTATTTGTTTATCTAATTTTTCTTCAAGAAAATGCTGTTTCTTTTGTGGAACAATCAATTCACTTAATTAACTATTAACCTGGTGCTAAAGCTCATTTAGAGACTCACCCACCAACACTACAATAATTCAAATAAAAATTCATTACTGTTCAACTAAGATGGAATCTCTAGGTTATGATTTGGATATGCTTCTGGATACGGATTATGGCTAGTTTTCAACAAGTGGAGCAGGAAGAATTACTTCAATATTTTCATAGTTGCAAGATGGCATAAGGAAGACAATATCTTATAAGAGGACTCTAACAGTAAAGATTCCTGTATTTACAAAATCTATTTCCTTTTTCCTTAAAACAACCGCAGACCATTCTGAAACAACACACTATGTCCCAGAAATAACACTGTTTCTTCTTAAAATACGCATGTTAAAAAGAAGATTGTGACATAGATTTGAAAAACTAACTTTCCAACAGCTTTTCACAGAATAAAACATCGAAGTAATATATGTAGTTTTGAAATAAACATTATTCGCATAATGCTAGGAAAATGGAGTGGACAGTCCTTTTTTTCTGTTGCCTTTTCTAATGTTTATAAACTTTCAATTTTAATATACTCTTTATTGAACAGTATGTTGATATTACTTTTTTTTTTTCAAAAGCTGTTTAGTCAAATATTCTCAAGAGATTACAAAGGAATTGTCAGAAATTATCATAAAGCTGATGGAGACAGTAAAGAAACAGAGTTTGATAGATAAAATTTGAGCCTAGTTTTCACTTTCATTTAGAGGGGGAGGGGTATCTTTGCTTCACTGACAACTGCAGCTACATCCCTCCACAGTTGATAGTTCTTGTTCTTTTACATGCCTTCTGTGTCTGTAATACACAGGGCCTTTTATTTGAAAAAAAAAAAAAACAAAAAACAACACCCCCCCAAACAAACAAACAAAATTCTAAAAACGAACACACAAACAAAAAATTAAACAACTAATCTTACAGAAGCAAAGTGAAATGCAGATCATGTACCGAAAGTTTTCAGAGGGCAGTGTAACATCTCACCAGGTGTCCCTGTCCATGGCAGGGAAGTTGGAACTAGGTAATCCCTAAGGTCCCTTCCAACCCAAGCCCTTTTAGGTTTCTATGAGCAGAGCACATCTACTGGCTTAGACACAGCTTTATCATCTGTTTCATCATGAGGGACTAAGAGGATCCATGTTCTGAGATGGAAGTGCCAATCACCTGGATTAATTTTATGCTCCTAAAATTTTGCATATGACACTGGAGTCAAGACCTATTGTCTTAGCCCACTTGCAAATAAACCTCTTCTCTGACAAAAAATTTTCATTAGTGTACATGTCTAACAAGACCCCCTAGTCCTTTGCTAAGTGGTTACTAATTCCCCTCACTCTGCTCAAATTGGACAGGAGTGGCCAAACAATAAATGTTTTAAAATCTATCTCTGAAAATATCTGGTCTTGCTATCTCATTCTTGACTGTATCAACTGACAAGAAATAGTAATGGCATTCCACATAGCTTTGAGATAAAAAAAGATTTATTGACCAACACTCTCTTATTTCTATAAATATCTGGCTGCAAATCACCTTTTTCAACAGATACACCCAAAGCTGCTCTATGTTGTTACAACTCCATCATTTTACAACGACTCCTATCATTAAAAGTGTCAGACAGACTATGAAGACTCACACAATAAATAAGGCAAGAGAAAAGCTTTTAAAACCTATGAAAAGAAAATGATGGGGCAAAAGCAAACACATTAAAGTTTAAGAATTATCTGGTGTTGTTTTGAAGATGCACAACATGAAAGGCTTCTATAGCAGGAAATCTGGTACACACATATTTCAGATTCATTTTTAAAAAATATTTCTGTGCAAAGCCAAATAACAGAAGGATAGTTTCTGTGTTGTGAAGTACTTAGGTTGTTAAACTCTTAGTATGTTACCTGAAAGGATGACTGCTAAGAAGTAATAATTTAGCAAGATTCACCCTAGGGTGTAGTCATGACTATAAAGGAGTATTAGAGAATGTTGTTGGAAATAAATAAATCAGCCATCAAAAAGACATCAGAAGGAAGGTGCAGTGGCTGAAGTAAAATATAGAGAATAAAGGAGAAAGTGACAAGTCAGTAATAATATCTCTGAACAAGAAAAGAATTGAAACTTCCTACTGTAATAGGAAACTGAGCTACTGAGATAATCAGCAAAGCTGAAGACAGAGAATCAGCAATATTTGGAAATTATCTTTGGATATTTTTCTGCTCATTTGATACAGAAGACTGGAAACATGATGACTGATCTTTTTTTTTTTCTTTTTTCTGTTTTGGTTGGTTTTTATTTTTTTTTTGGTTGGTTGGTTGGGTGGTTGGGTGGTTGGTTTTTTTTGTAGTACTAAAGTAAAAGTAGAGCTTCTATCTGCTTCAGGAAGTGAACGAGAAAGAAGGAATGTACATCAGAATGAACACAAAAAAGGATATGGTGAAAGCTAAAGGCTTAAAACCGATGAATTATTTGTGTATGATCTGAAAGAAATTTCTGATACTCATTAGTCAGTTTTTCTAATATAATGGTGTTTTTCCAGTACTAAAAATTATGAGAAGAATGGTTGAAGGTTGTCAGAGAGTGGGAAACAGAGAAGAATTATTTTGTGGTGACAAAAACATATTGAAGAATGTGAAAAATCTTTCATGTATGTTGGGTAGGTTATATGAAGCTATATATTAGTGTGTCATGAGTGAATTTTAAGAGTGGCTGAAATGATGAAGATTTATGGAGTGTTTGTGGTATTTATCTGTAATAGCTAAGATATAGCTTTGCTTTAAGGATAACAGTAAAATGCCAGATAAAGGAAGATAAAAGTACAAATTTCCCAAGCTATTTCCTTGTCATTCTGGTTCTTTCTTGCCTCTCTCTTTCAGGTGTTTAGAGGCATTCAAAGGAAAGCTCCCCTAATGACTGGTAAGTAGGAAGCTTATATCACTTTTTTTTTTTAATAGATGGACAGAAATTATGATGCCACAATGAAATTTATGTTAATTCAATAGTCAAATTTTATCCTTTTTAAAAAAAGAGTAACCTTCGGGTTGATCAACGTGCTTATCTTGTCATGGTGAGAGAAACTGTAGAAAGCTTAATGTAATAAAAGCACAAAAACGTGTAATAGAACATCAATTTGGGAACTGAAAGCTTTTAGGAGTTCTTGAGAAGCAAAAGGCTTCCAGACTATTGTAAAAAGTACAGACTCTGTAAAGGCTGCTTGAGGAGTTATAGAGTCTGTTGGAAGCAAAGATGAGCTAGAAAAATACATTTCAATCAATCAATATATGTTTCAACCCAGTTTCCTAATATCCCATCCAATTCCAGTATTTACGGTAAGTTATAGAGAAAGCAGGACAGAAACACGTGCTGTCTAAAGAAGAGGCCTGATAACTATTAAGGATACTCTGGAACAGAAGTTTATAATTGTAGAAAAGCATATGAGATAGAAGATCTTGGACCTGGTTCCAAAACTAAGTGAGGAATATCGTCCTACTGTGAGCACTCATTAGACACATCGCAAGAGGATGTACACAGACATAAATTGATGGATAAAAGACCTGCATGGGATTGTGGAAAAAATTACAAAGACATTGTGTCTAATTATAACTGGACTGTCAGCAGAGGACTGAAAAGAGAAACTGAGTTTTATGGCTGTGCAGAAAAAAGATACTCTCATAGAACATATTGCTACAGATGGTAGGAAAGTTGTCAGTCCAGAGTGCAGGATACAGGCCAAGCCCTGGGGAAAATTAGTCTTTCTATAATTGGATTTACTGACAAAGAAATCTGCTATACAGTATAAACTGTCATTTCATTAAAATAAGTCATCTAAACCAATAATTGGGAGTTTTAGAAACGCTCTAACAGTGAGGTTCACAAGTGGGTTCCTATGACCTAAACCACAGAGCAGCTGGAGAGACAAACAGATGCTTGTATCTACTTGTATTGAAACACCCAGAACAATACCACACCTGAGATGTCAAATAGGGTTGCAACAATGCTAACAAATGAAAATGTCTTGACCAACAAGAATACTTGCAAAATTATGTGAAATACTCCCATCTTTTGCAGAACATATGATCATTCACAGAGTCAGGACAAAGTAATTTCTTTTGCCTTCCAAAGGCCTGATCATCCCTGGGCATGTCATCCTGCAATAGTAGTGTCCTGTTGAGTCTTTTCTGTTGAAGCTGTTTCTGTTTATGTACTGCAGTCACTGAAGAAGGACTTGAATTTAGAATACCTCATTCAATACCTCAACTAACAACTAATTAGCTTGCTTTACACCATTGTCTCGCTTCTCTGGCTAATAATTATTATAGTTTTTCAAAGCCCAGCAAAAATTTTTGTATGCATTTTATACAGTATAAAGCAACGTCGATAAAAACATTGAAAGAGAGGTTTTTGGCAGGATACCCATTTGACTATTTTTAGGGTATTCTAGAAGGTGGTATGATAAACCTTCAAAGCAGGGGTTTGGCTCTCCTGTGGTCCAGACAACTCATCTAACTGTGGCCTTTGAAGAGAAGCCTATCTGTCCTCATCCAATTCTTCCTTTTCCCTCACAGGATTTCCCAGCTCTTTTTCTATTTCTTAGTCATTGCCTTCTAACACATGAAATCACAAGTGCACACACAGTATACTCTTATCACACTCCTGACTCAGGCAGTCCAAGAGAGATAAAATGAGAAAATGCCTTATTTTTACATCCCCTGCAGACTAAGGATAGAGCAAAAGCCAGGTAATTAAAGATTTAGGCAGCTTTATACATGTCCTGGCAGAAAATTCAGTGTCGAGGGACTTTAGGCATCACAAAAGAAATGCAGCAGCTGAAAGGGGACTTTTTGCATGCCAGTGATGCTTAATTTGGACTTAGTAACCTAATTGCCTCTTTAAGAAGCTAAGTCTCTCTAGTGAACCTTCACCTAATATCATGTTGTTCACAGTAAAATCAACAGCCCTGTGGTAACTCCCATTTTACTATCCCCACAAGACTATCTTAAATGTTTTGATATATGGGGCTTTAATGGGTTTTCCTGCTAGTCTAAAAAGTTGGGGCTGGTATCACAGCACTAATATTTTGATATAGCAGATATCACAGCTGGCTCCACTGGCTTTTACTAACACCTGATCTCTCATCTACCAGCCCCAACAACATTTTGTTTTGCGCAATTGTTTTCACATGATATGTATCATATTCAGCAGTGGGCTTATTATGTAACCAGGAAGTCAGTCCTTTCCTAAGCACTAGTGGAACAACTTATTTCTCATGCAAAACTTTCAACTTGTTAGCATACTCTTGTCATACAGAAGAGCAGTGCTCACAAATTGAGATGAGGATAGAAGGGAATAAGCTATGTCTTGTTAACAATACATTTAATACTCAACTGCATACTTTAAAAGAAAAAGCCCCCAAAAAATTTCAATTTTTTGCACAGAAGATCACCAAGACTTAAATCCCTTATATGAAACTAATTCCAGAAGCAGATGGTTGTATACAACTTTGATGGCCCTTCAGTTTCTTTATTGGAAATAAAATACTTGCTAGGTTTGGTAAAACAAAAGTGGAGCACAGCTGTCTTATTTGTGTATATTTTGACTAAGCACACATAATCAGTCTATAAATGATGTGGCACAGTTAGCATAAAAAAAAAATAAAATTACTCACAGCATGTCATTACTGAACATATGCCCCCAAATGAGTAGGCACCAGGTACCTGTCCTCTAGGGGCAATTCATCAAAGCAAAATAAAAGTAAACTACAGTATACTTCTTTCTAATAAGAGGAGCAATCCTTCTGACATATAAAGAAGCCTAAAGCACGGAGGTATAATCAAAATTATAATTAACTGCCATAAGCCTTGAGCAAATGTAAAGCACTATCTGATTTATAAAACTTTGATCAGACTGTGATTAAATTATTTTTGGAGATATGCAGTATGTGTCAGATCTCAATTATCCAGAGCTATTTTACCTGCAGGGAACTCTTCTTCAATTCATACAACATGTTTGGTATGGAGGGCCTCTATAAAGAGAATTTTTGGTAGGTTTCTTCTAAAAAGATTCATTTTTTTCCAGCGGCAAGTGGTCTGATGATCTCATGTTATCTTGTTTGTTGTTCCTGGAGATATATGAAAAACAAAACCTGTATAACGAATGCTGTGTACAGGTTTTCTGGATTGGGAGAGATAAAAATATCTTTTTGAGAGGAAAACAAATGGGTTTTCAACCTGCAAATCCTTATTCCCTGCCCTATCCTTATTTCTGGGAGCAGTGAGCAACAGCCATATCTTGCATGGACAGAAGGACTGAAAAGGAATCTGTGGGGCAGAAAGGTCAAGAGCTACCAATTTGCATCAGCTAATATCCACCTTACACAGTGGTGCAGCACAGACCTGTGTGGAACTGGATCACAGTTCCATGCCTGGGATCACTCTTTAGACCTGGAACAGCTGAAGTGTACAGGATGCATACACTCTTCACGTACCATCTCAGATTTGTTCCACAACCTTCTTCTTTCATCACTCAATTTTTTTCCAGAACCATATGGCTGCCTTTCTGACAGCCTCTCAGTCTCCTTTCCCTGCTTCTGGTATATGAGCACGGTGGCTGCTCATGCACGTTCATGAGATTTGTCTTCAACGGGTCCCAGGCAAAATTACTTCACATTAAAAAAAATAGAAGACATTTAATTCAAGGGAGAAATTACAGAGGACTTTATTTTATTACTAAGGGTCACCCTCTTTACATTTGTTTTCATTTCAAGATTTTTTAAGATTTTTATGAAATTGTCATTAATGCCAAAATTCTTAGCATTAAATAGTAGCATCTTTTTCAGGTAAGAATTATGAATGGGATGAACAATGTCAACTCAGAAAGTAGATTTATACAGAACAGATGTACAGAAAAGACTGCTATACCTATAACCTCCCAATCCCTTGCTCCCAGCCTTTATTGTATTCACAGCATAAAATCAGTCTCCTGTTCTGCTCAAAATCTACTTCCCCATGTCTTTCAGCTTCTAAAGTGAAGTTATCTTTATCTTTACATATGGCAGCCACACTTTTATGCTCTAGTTTTTAAACATGTAGTTTTTCCATCAGTTCCAGTGCTACATGCCATTCTAAGTAGAAGAAAGAGCTACTGTGAAGGAAAAAAACAAAACAAAACAACAAATCCACAATAAAGACCATTTGCAACAATCTATACTACTTTCCCAATTCTCTTGCATCTTCCCCAAACCCTAACTTCTTATCTACATACTTTTCCTGGTGGATTCTCTGCACCTAAACTTGTCTGCATTAAAGTGTTTAGTTGATTTAATTTTACTGCCAGAGCTCTGCCACTAAAACTCTCTTACTGATTTTTATTATATTTGAAAAAAAGTGCTTTTGCCAGTATCTCTTATTTCAATGAGCAATATATGCTAAAGTGTCATGTCTTAGTATATGTACAGCTCTGGTAGGGCTTTATTGGCCTCATTGCATCATAAAGTAGCTGGAAAATAACCAAAGTAGCTGAGAAAGTAAAAGCTATTAGGGTAAACCAAATATGTCTTCTTTTTAGTCTGTATAGTTACTGATGACTAATCCTAATCACCTTCTCCACTATCTTTTCTAGATTTTCATCTTTTATGAGCAGGTGCGCCCATTGCCAGTTGGGAAAACAATGTAGGACTTGTTGCTCATTTACATGGAATCATAGAACCATAGAATGGGTTATGGGTTAGAAGGGACCTTAAATATCTGCTATTTCCAGACCAGACATTCCTAGGAATGCCATCCACTAGACCAGGTTTCTCAAAACTCCATCCAACCTGGCCTTGAACACTTCCAGGGCTGGGGCATCCACAATTTCTCCAGGCAATCTGTTCCAGTGCTTCATAGCCCTACAGTAAAGAATTTCTGCTTAATATCTATACTAAACCTACTCTCTCGCAGTTTAAAGCCATTCCCCTTGTCCTGTCCCTGCTCACCCTCATCTGAAGTCCCACTCCAACTCTCTTGCTGGCCCCCTTCAGTTACTGGAGGGCTGCTATAAGGTTGCTCTGATGCTTTCTCTTCTCCAAGGGGAACAGCCCCAGCTGTCTCAGTCTGTTTGCATAGGAGAAGTGCTCCAGTCCTCATCTTCATGCCCCTCCTCTGAACTCCAACATCCTTCTTAATTTTCTTAATGGTAATTAAGTTCTCCACACTTCCACTAGTATTTATTACTGGTGTTCCAAAGACTGCAAGACTTGATTCATATGGAAAAAGGGTAGTTGAGCAGCCTCACAAAGCCATCTACAGCATGGAGCGAGGGGCATTGCCAGTATCAGATCTGGTCAGCCAGTGGATGCCACAAGCCAGAGCCTATCCATATCACTCCCCACTTAGCTGTGCATCTAGCACTTGATAATTTTCTGGCTATTCTTACTGGCTTATCAACAGTAGGTTTTAGAAGTTTTGATGCCTCATTTCCTTTCAAAGGCCGTTTCTTTGCCTTCGAAGTACAGGAATCATTAATTAAGCATAGTGCCCTCTTAGACACCTTTGTCATTAATTATGAATGAGAGCAGTCAAATATTCTATCCTCATAATAATGCCAAGATTAGATTAATATCAACTCTGAACTCTAGGATGCCCTCCAAAGTTCAGAAACAAAAGAGCAAGTAAGAAACAAGAAGTTTTGATAGAAGGGAGAATCTTCTCTGTGAGTTGGCCTAAGGTAGATGATGACAGGTTTTTCAGAGCTTCATCTGTCTCAAAATTTGCTCTCACATTGAATAAGCTTCACTAGTTCGTATGGGAAGAACACCAAATATTCATTAAATGAGCATCTATTTTGTGACATCCTGGCTTAAATTTTTGCTCCATAGGTTTTCTTTTATCAGTAGACAAAGCATCTGGTCACAGATCTACAGAGCTACACTGGACAATATGTAATCTTGTTCTTTTAATATAATGTAAAATGTGGCTTGTCCATACCAGTAGACTTTCTATGGAAAGCTCTGAATTTCAATTAAAAATCAAGCAGTTTTCCAAAGTTATTTACAAGTAAAAATATAAATATTGAAAATTATAGAAGCAGATTATATTTCTCAGCAGTAGGTTGTGTCTTGCCATGGAAGGCTTCACTGTCCTGTCTCAGCCTTACTATCTGCACCAGGTCTGCAATGCCAGAGAAACAGAGACTGTAACAGGAACAAGAAGAGAGAAAATCCCAGTGCATACTTGATGTGCTAACTCTGATTTGTGTAACACTGCCTGCATTAAGGGCACTAGATGAACTGTCCTATTAGCTTCAGTTAAAAAGCCTAAAAAAGTGATTTTCAGGGTCAACTGACTCACCTTGGTCATATTAATAAACTATTGTAATAAATATGAATTATGTATGTATATAACTCCCAGATAAAATATATATTAAGATGCTACATGCAATAACCTTATCTCAGCTTTATAGTGACACGAGGTGATAACCATATGGTTATGAAAAATACATTTTAAAGTTTGAAACTCCGGATTAGATTTAGTTGGTTTTTAATGCCAGGTTTTTTTATTATACAGATAAATTTTTTTCTCACTAGGTATTACTTTTGTACCAAATTAAGACTGTGTGGTGACTTTAATCTCACACTTCTGATTTTAAAATTATTAGAATTCTCGTAAGGGTAAATTAAGTTTAATTTGAAATCCTTGAATCCTTACAATGGAAGTAATTGCAAAATTCCCGTAAAGTTTTATTTCTTTATAATATTGATACATTTCCTGCTTTAGGACTCTAACTTTCTCCCTACAGAACTAAAAAAGTAATTGAGAATGCATGCTAGTATATACTATCCCTAGCTGGGTGAAAATGCAAGTTATTAGAAATGAGGATTTTTTATTATTGCTATTTGCTTGAAGAGCAGATTGACAGGTGGGTCTGGCCAGTGGAAAGCAGGTAGGGTGCTCTGACCCGTGAACTGCGCTCCTGAGCCGGAGAGCAGGAAAGTCAGTGTGATCCCTAACTTGTCAGGCGCTGTTTCCCTTTTTAAAGCTGAAAGCACAAACAACCCAAGCCTTGGCCTTGCTGGGCTCTGTTTCCACACACATCCCTCCCTGCACTGCTGTAACCAGTGAGGGATGCAGGCTGCCAGAGCCACACGGAGCCCACACAGGGTGGGTGTGCTTAACCCAGCCCTCACCTGGGGGCCGGTCTGCTTTCTGCAGAGCACTCAAGCGATTGCTCACCCTGCTTCTGCCTCTGATAGCCCTGTTTAACTATTTGCTGAGGCGTTGTTCAGAATTTCTGTTGTCTGTACGATTACTACAAACACAATAATATTTAATAACCTAATTTGATTACCACGTGGGCAGAATTTAGATGAGATTTCAATCTATTTTAACTCTATAGACACAGAGAAAGATCCCATTGCTTTACTCTTATCTATAGTGACAGAGAAAGATTGATCACAGATGCTAAATTTCTTAGAGGAGCCAGTGTGTAATTAATGTGATTTAATTAATGATATCAGTCCTTTGCCCAAAAAATAAATGTTGCAATTTTGTGAAGAATGTGTAGTCTTGGTCAGAGAAAGCAAATATGTTCATTACCTGATTTAAATGCAGGATGAAATTCCTTAACTCAGGAGCTATGACAAGGCTTTTCATAACTACAAGGAGGATATTAAATTAATATATCAACCGTTAGCATACTGCCATGTAGAAATAAGTCACCGTTTATACTGTATTGTACTTTATAGTATTAAAAGAGTTGAGAGGAATTTGATCAATGGAATAAGGCAGCAGCCACATTGCTCGTGAGATTGGTGGAATGTAGCTCAGATTTTTTGTATGATAATCAATCAAATATGTATGATTTTTCATGATCTGTGTTTCATGATGCTTGATTAGCATAGAAGTCTTACAAAATGTAAATGTCCCTCTCAACTGTTGCAAAGTCAAAACTCTGACTTTTTGCAAGGTTCTGACATAATATTTGGTGCTTATTCTCGTGACCACACTAAGTCATGTCGTCATTTTCACACGAGCACAAAGTAAAGTTTAAGACACAAACAAAAAGGCAAAACTAAGTGGATGAAAGGAGAGAGAACTAGTGTTACTCTGTTTCTCTACAAATGTCACCTGTAGTGCAGCAACTAAGAAATGCATGTGTGTTTTCCACACACTCTGTTGGACTTTCTTCTAGAATACATGCACACACACAAACACACACAAGATAGGTTTGAGTTCATAACATTGTCCTACCACTGTCTTTTAGCATATTCAACAGGTTTTATTCTTATTTCTTTGGTCACAACATTTATGTGTGTTATTTTGTCTGTTCGTGGTATTTTCCAACTGAGCAAATTATGATTTGTTTATAGCCAATACAATAATAAAGCTCAAGCATAACTTTTCCTTAGAGGTGAAAATTGGGGTGCCAGTGCTAAGATGATGAGCAAGGCTCTTTACTCTTGTTCTCAAAGGTAATCTGTCTGCCGCTTAGGGGTTGAA